>WTSP01011493.1:0-46179 GCA_025331215.1 Actenoides lindsayi
ATAAGGATAAGGATAAGGATAAGGATAAGGATAAGGATAAGGATAAGGATAAGGATAAGGATAAGGATAAGGATAAGAGGCAGGTTTCTCCCACGTCATATTAACAAGTGAAACAAGTAAATTCTTAGTACTGATCTTACAGGAATACAAATTAACTTCAACATTGCAGCTGTAAATTCTGAAGTGATTTTCACCAAACATATTCACCCTTTTTAAGGTAGTTTAAGAAAACAGAAGTTTAAGGACTATTATACGCTACAAGATGATTGAAGATTCATTATATTTGTCTGGGTGCAGGAATAGCACCACATAATAGAGTTTATCCTTTCTTCCAAGGTAGGATTAAGATGAAAGTTAAAGTTATTGGTCATTGCCTACCTGTTTTACCAACTAGCAGATATATTTGGACCTCATGAGTACTGAGGCTGATCCTGATGAAATTAACTTGATTTTAGGTAAATTAAAAAAGATGTGAGTGCCAAGTTAGTCTCAGCATGCAGTCTTCTGGCTGTGTTCAGCCTGGCTGACAAATGCCTGGGGCTGGGAAGGGAGAGAGCTGTCAATAACATTTAGAGACATGATATGGGCTTCATTCCACCCTATTCAAGCTTCAGAAGCTGCAAGGGCATGTCTGTATTGCTAAAGTGGTTCTGAGTCCTGGCTCTGCAACCAGGTAACTAAGATTTTCTCAATTTGCCTGGCACCAGGTCCTTCTGGAGCCACATCAGTTCCATGTGACCTCAAGCCCTGAGTCTCTGCTGGACCCAGCGTGATATACCTAAAAACATCATTATTCTTTTGTTTCTGTGGGGGTTTTTTCAGTTCCAAATCTCTGAAATAACACGAGGACTGTGCTGCTGCCTGTCACATTCACACTGCTATAGCCCAGCACCATCAAGACATATGGAGGGCATATGACATCACAAATTCCACTCAGAGAGCCCTGGAGAAAAGAGGAGGTTATCAGGAGTCAGACCTGCTGCAGCCTTTTTCAGTCTGTCATCAGGAAGCCATACCTGCAGGGAATTATTCATCAACCATGTCCAGGTTGTCCAGGAAAGGGCTAGCAGCATGGCCCAAAGCAGAACCAGGGAGCAAGTGAGCAGAGTAAGGGACGTGGCTGATATGGATTCAGCGCTTGCTCTTTTCCTGGCCCTCTTTTACTTAGCATTGCAGACATATATTCAAGTTACATCTTTATTGCTAAACCAAATGATGCCAAGGAACGTTCCCAGGTGTGGAAGCATGGTTGCTCCCAGGGCTAGGTGCTAGCCTAGTGCCCAGTACAGCCTTGGCACACACACCACCTCAGGAGACAGATGGGCCAGTAGCCTCTCAAACAGACACCCTGATGTTGCTGCCACTTTCGGGGAGAGGCAAAGGTGATTCAATACAATGAGCCAAACTATATCAGTTGGCATCAAAGGCATGGGATGATTCTGAGAACATTTCATTTGCTGGCTTGATGCGCTCTCAAGTAGATCAGTCCTTATGAAGTTAATACCTAAGCCTTTAATAGTGTCCACGGGAAGATGTTTTCCATCTACATTTAGGCACCTGAACAGCATAGACCTGGTCCTACAGTTATAAATAATACAGATTTTATATAATTGTGTTTCAAATCTAACATATTTATTAAGTTTAAAACATTAGGGTTTTTAATAGCTTTTAAGTTTGCAATTCCTTTTAAAGTTGTAAAATAGTTAACTATATGTGTGCATATATATAGTTACATAATTATAAATATTTTATATTATATATATGCACACACACATACTGTTGTTGTTATCATGGGTAAGTTAGGTATCTGAGTAAGCACTTATAAAGCAGGCTGTAGGACAACCAATTGGAAAGCACAAGATCTACCAAAACATCGGAATATCTTCCAGGTTCTGTTAGATCATCCACAAAAAAAAAAAGACGAAGTAGCTCTATACACTAAAAGAAACAACAGATTTTGTTACTTACTATATGTTGAGTACTGACAGTGTGCTCCTCTTTAAAAATCTCCAAGAATCTTACCAATGAAGGACTGTAGTCAGATCCCAATGTGCTATATAGGAAACGAGCCACAGGGCTAAGTAGTAGTAAGACGCTACTCTGAATGTGATTTTGCTTTAATATGAGGCATGCTAGACATCACTACTTCTTGTTTTCTGTGTTTCTTGGTTAGTATTCACCTGTTCTTCACAGCTTGATTCTATGATGCAATTTTTTGAACCATAACTAAAACTTCAAAATGACATCCTGCTTTAGAAACAAAGCGAGCAAATGACATATTCATAAAAATTTCATTTGCCTTTGAATATCACTCAACCTGAATAGTTCAACATGGTCTTTTTAGAGGTCAGCATGGGATACATCTGTTTATTTTGATTTATTAATTAGTCTCATATGTTCTTCTGAAAATCAAGATAAACAGTTATCTGATTTTTGATGTCACATGTCAGACAAAGCCTGAAAAAAATCTCAGATATTTCCTTAGTTCATTTCTCTTCATTTAAATGAAATGTAATTTAAATAGTATCTGAGATAAAGGTATGCAATTGGCTGGGTGTAGGTCATGATTCATAAGCCTTTCAGAAACAGCAGGGAAATAACAGCTATTCTGACTGCTATTGCATATATTTTTGACCGTAAAACCCCATCTACTGTGTCAGTTAATAGTAACTATTCGAGCCAAAAATAACTGTCACTTTTTCATTTTTAATTACTGCATCTGTTATCCCATTTAATCTTGACATAATAAGAGAATGGGACATTACCAAAAATAACCCCATGAGTTATTTCCAGGTTCATGAAAGAACTGCTAGTGCATAGCAAGAACGCAGACGCACAGAAGGGCTTGCAGTGGCAAACAATGTTTTCTCATGTGCGTGAATGTTCCTAGTGAATTACCAGATGCTTCTCTAACTAAATATGCCTTTCTGGCATCCCTAATTTGACAGTCACCAGCACTTCTCTGGTCCATGAGGGGAGGTGGTATAGGGGCTGGCAACGTGTCTGGGCAGCTCATGGTGGTAGATCCATGGCCATGGTATCCTCTGCCAACCAGAGACACTAACAGCAGCGATGGGATTGCCCAGCCCTTGCCCAGCTCTCCAGCAGGAAATCATTTCGTTTTTGGAAGGGTTCACCTCCTGAGGTGCAAAAGGCCCCTTCAGATGATGCTGTGTCACATGTACGTGGAGTCGGGCTAGAAAAGCTGATGGGATGACAGACACCACCACCAAGAGTCCAACCTGCCCCTCACTTCAATCAGCCACTGATCATGAAGGCTGCAGGCAGCAGTCCCCCTTCTGCAATCTGCTGTGAGAGAGCCCCAGGAGAACTGGCAGAGACAGAGAGAGAAATGCAACCCTTGGGCTGGCATCACAGCTGCAGCTAGCAGCCTATGGTAAGGCAGTGCTGAAATGCTATATATGAAAGCACAGCACAAGCATGCCTCACCACAGATAGACTATTTGATGTCCTGTCAGTGGTCAAGTTGGTGATGAAAACAAATGGCATCATTTTAGCACAGGGCTGGGCTGGAGAGAGGAATTCAAAACAAAAAGCATCAGTTCTGTGGGCTCCTCTGATTTCTCTACAATGCAGCTATTGAAACTCTTTCTACTCAAGGAAAATTTAGCAAAACTTTTCCTTTGGTTTTCAGCACACAAATCATAGAATCATCAGAATCAAAGAATCATAGAATGTTTTCGATTGGAAGTGTCCTTAAAATCATCTAGTTCCACCCCCCCTGCCATGGGCAGGGACACCTCCCACTAGACAAGGTGGACCAGGTACGTGGGATGGGTAATGGCTTTCTATCCTGGAAAACTGAAATGCATTTTGACAGAGTAAAATTTTCTAAGTACAGTTCAGTTTATCAGTAATTGCTCAGTCCTCCTTGGGTTTTTATGCCATTTTAAATGAAAAAATGCCTAGAATAATTTATGGCACTTACTTTTTGTTTTCATCTGCCTTGGGGTTTTTGGAAGTTAATAAAATCAACCTGCATATCTCAGTAATTGAGTTTACAGAAAGCTAGGCTGTAAATTCAGATTTCTAGCTTAATATCGTAAGATGACTGTCTTCAATTGCTCATTATCCATCCTAAGCATTTTCTTTTTGCTGGAAACTTTAAGTAAGTTCACAGATTTATCTGCACATATCAAATATATAAGATAAAGTGTTTATTTTCCCCCCTTTTAGGATAATAAAGTCTATGGAGAATGCTGGTTTTTGAGATGTGGCAGAGCAGCATTAGTGAGGAGGGAGAGAAGTCAAAACATTGAGAGCATGGGGAGGGAGAGAGACACTGAGCTTCATTCAAATAATTGGCTCCCAGAGGCAAAAAAAAAAACCAACCCAAACAAAACATAACCCTCTTGCTTGCAATTCAGTGGTAAAAGCTTGAGAGAGTTGTGCCTTCCTGTAATCTTGATGTAGGGTCCCTGTGTGCTGAAGCCAGCTGAATTATACGGCCATATTCTTCACATGAGCAACACAGCTGTATATTTTGCTGAGTAGTGAACTGTAAGAAGTTGATTTCGGATTTGAATGGGCTGCCATAAGGTGGCAACATCACAAGAAAATAAAACATCCACTAGCAACCAAGGCTAGTATAACTGACCCAATCTTGCTTTTATAAACGTTCTCCAAAAGTTCTTGTTTTGATTTACAGCGATTTGAAAGATGTGTTTTCTATTCATGAAATGAAATTATCAGAAGGAAACTACTTCAGATAAATACATCACTTGAAATGCTGATGAGTGCATTTCTGGCATTCAGGGAGCATTTCAATCATCAGTGAAAAACATACCCCTTTTGGGTGTATTACAGGAGAGATTACAAAACTCCTCTACCATGTCATACCCAGGAGACAACAAATATGTATTGGACCATCTTTGAGAATATCGGCAACATTATGGAATGGAGATTAACTGGAAAAACACATTTAATAAATGCTAGAGGCTCTGTCTGTTTCAAGAGAACATCCTTTAAAAAATGAGGATGCATTATGGAAACAAGATGCTCAAAAAACTCATTAGTTTTGAGCTAAATTGATCACCTGCTACACCATACAGTAGATGACTGGAACTATGCCATGGACCACATCCTGGCCCCCTTGAAGCCTGAGGGAGTGTGCAATTCAAAAGCCCTCATTTTCTTGTTCAGGCAGGGCTGGAGACCAGCACCATAATTCATGTCTGAGACAGGGGCAGCTGGCCCTAGGCTGGACTGTAATAATGTCTTGGGCCATGGGCAGGGTGTGGAGAGGCCCCAGCAGGGTGAACAGGGGCTTGAGTGCCCTTGGGACTGGTACACATACTCAAAGTCTCTGACTGTCCTGATAGGAGTGAGAACAACACAATTCTGTTCAGTGATTTTACTTTTCAGCTCCGTTCTTCCAACTGCACTGTCTGAAGGTAGCAGCCTGTTCTCACAGACAATGTCTGCTTCTAGCAGTGATAACACCTCAGGTTCAGAGTTACTATCAAGGATTGGTGTGCAGACCAAGGCCACTGCTGGATCTTGTGTACCATGTTGGGGGGTGCAGAAAGTGAAAGGCCACACCTGTGGTGAGGAGCAGACAGGACAGGTGACCCTAAACTGACCAACAAGGTATTCCATCCCATATACATCATATTTGGTATAAAGCTGAGCAATCTCAAGGGTCAAGCTCGCTTCTTCAATGGCCAGCTTCTGGGGAGGACTCTGTCTATTCTGCCTTTGATCCTGATCTGTTTGTTCCTGAATACAGTTCCAGTATCCAGCTCCTGAATCTGGTTCCTGTCTGCTGCTGAGCCCTGTCTGGGACTTGCCTGGTACCTGCTCCGCAGCATCAGCAGTGACGGTGACATAATTGCCATCAGAGGGGCTGGGTTCGATACTGATTTTGTATATGTTTTTATATATTCCATTTGATTATTATTACTTTCATTAAAACTGTTCTAGTTATCTTTATTTTCTAATTGCTCAGCCTCTGTCCCTTATTCCCTTTGTCTTCCCCTTTGGGGAGGGAGAGAGGTTAACAGAGAGTGTCTAGTGGGCTGCACCTACCCTAAACCTTGACACTGCCTGGCACCACAAGATTATAAAAATGGAATGAAAAACATGACCTTCTGCCTTTACCATATAATAAGTTGTGCTCACCCTTACTTCCAGGGAACAAGGAAGTACAAAGAATTATGGAGGATTCTGCAGCAATGCTACCTGGATACCTCTATTTTCCTTCACTAGGTGATCCCTTTTAAGTTATTGCATTTCACTGATGCATCTGCACAACTCTGTTCGTACCTAAATCTTCCATGTGTACCGCTGTCTCCTTTCTTCCTTTCAGCTGGACTGTTTGATCCATTACTCTTGACAGTTCAAACTAGAGGGTCCTTTGTAGCATCTGAGTTGAAAGCATGTCTGCTGACAGGAAAGTCTTTACCAGGCTTTAGTCTGTCCCTGTAAGTTGTTTCTTCTTTTTTTTTTTTTTTCACTTTGCTTGCTAGTCTATTTATGAAGGATCTTTCATCTGTTGCTTTTCCAGAGCTGCATAATGTTACTAATCCTAACCCATTTCCTATCTGGAAAAACAACAAGACTTGAAAGCCACAAGTTGCTTTTGTGGCCTTTGGGGGCAGACCAGAGAATCCAGGCAGGCATGTCCTTTTGTTACAAGACGGTTTCTCAAGACACTGATGATGACTCTGGGAAAAGCCAAAACTTAGAAAAGAAAAGCATTAATAAACAGCAGAGGAAGCTGGGATACATGATATAATGAAATCACATAATGAAATTTTTCTTGGTGACACTTCCCACATTTTGTTACTGTGAAATATAATAATCTAGAAGAGATGATTTTTTAACAAAAATAACTAATGGTCTAAGGCATAAGAAAACAATTATTTTTACTTTAAAATGTTTAAAGAAATTCTTCACTCAAAAGCTCAAATGCTCATTAAAGGGCTAAACTCCTCTTATATCCTTACCAAGGACCTACAGCATAAATGCTCTGATTACTTGAAGGATGGCATTTTATTTTGCTGGGAGCAGGGCTATGGAGGACATAAATAAACCACCCATTACCATGCGTGTTGTAGGGAATGAGACTGAATGGTGCACACATAGTGTATATATTTTCTGGTCTTTTCGCCTCCTTCTACATGGATTCTGTCACAAATGAATAATACTTGCTAGGCTGGGTGAGCCAGGAGTACAGACATCTTACTTTTTACACTGTGCTTCATTCCATCTTCAATTTTAATTTGGGGTTTTGGTGTTTGGTGGGTTTTTTTAATATGTTGCTTGGCTGAATACCATTTTGGCTTGTGGCTGTGAAAGCACCGGCATGTTTGCCCTCCAAGCCAATCTCACTGCTCACCCAACTAGACAGATCATCTGTGGTGAATCAGTGCCATCACACCACAAGTGTCTGCACAAATCACACTGTTCTCACCAGCAGTTAAAAAGAAAAATGAAAGGTGAGGTATCTTGTCATGGGCTGAGAAAATGGACAAAGTTTTTGCCAATATTTCATTTTCTCAGAAAAAGATGATTGTTGAAACTTCAGACTTGTTTTTCATTAAATTGCAGAGAAGTTCCACATATTACAAGGAGTGATAGCTCCAGTAAAAGAGCCGTACAATACTACTGTCAACATAAAATAATTTACATGGTGGTGTTACGAGATATAGGTGTGACTATGCTCTAGTACTACTAATACTACTAATTGAAATCAGGTTTTAAAGGCAGCCAGACTAAAGTGCCTTTTGACAAGATGACTCCATCTGAGTGCTAAGGCACATCTTCCTGGTCATCTGGTCATTACCTATTTTAAGAAGAGATCACTTTCAGATTTTAGGTAGAGGAGAAGGAAATTAAAGGCAACAAAAGGAGAGTGGAAAGGCAGTCTAAGGAAAAGACTATCAAAATCCTGTTTGTCTTTCCATGCAAGTGTATCAACATGAGTCCAATTGCTCATCTTTCAGGTCAGTGGGTCAAATCAAATTAAATTATTCCACCTTGTTGCAGAACTAAATCCAAAGTCAATTTTAAGATTTCTTGGACAGATCCCATATACGTTTTTTAAAAATTTGTTTTAACACAAGGGTCTTCCTATAAAGTCTATGAAAACTTTGAATTCTATACAAACATGCTTAAAGGAACTCTTTTCTTGTGCAGAAATGCAATTGTAGTCTTACGTGCCCACGGATTGTCCAAAAAGTACTTGTAAAAACAAAATACAGAAAATCTTGTAATTAGTTGAGCATGAGCTGTGAAAACTTCGGAAGGTAGCAGTTGCTCAGGTTATCACTGAGAACCCCAAGTGGCCCAAACACCTGTGGCTCTTTGTGAGAAAATTCATCGTAGGGACCAGAATGCAGTAATCAGAGTTACCCTCTTCTTCTCTTGTACACCCAGGGACAGGCAAATATTTGCATGAATATGCACCACATGCAGCTATGCAGGAGACATGCAAAATGTAGCACACTTTGGTTTTGAAAGTGCTAAGTGAGTAGGGTGAATCACAGAATGTTAGGGGTTGGAAGGGACCTCTGGAGATGATCTAGTCCAAAAATCAGCAACTGCACGGGAAAGGGAGGCAGCAATGACAGAATACTGGAGCCAGCTCAGAAACTCAATTTTAGAAGGATCTCGTAAACCTGAGAGCTGCCAGTGACAAATGCCACCCTTTTAGCACAAAACTCCCAGCTCCAAGTCACAAAGTCAAACACTAAGTGATCTACTTTAAAGCGTTTGTAGTGGAACAAGCTCTTAGGACAAGGTGAGTGAGCAGGGAAGGAATATGAGGGAATGGAAGGAGCACGGGTTTGTGTCAAACGCAAAGGCATAAATAGTTTGTTACATCAGTCTTGAGTGATTAAATCCATGTTAAAAATTGTGATTGTTAAAGAGATGGCTCTACAATCCTGCTGCTGCTGCATGCACATAAACAATACCAAGTATCAACATCAGCAGGAATGTTTGTTTCCCTGCTCTTTTTAACAGAAGATCTTCACTAGAATAATAACAAGTGGCCTGTTGGTATATTCAGCCTTTTTTCCCCATATTCCTTAGAAATGTGATGCCACCCTTCAATTTGTTTATATTTTGCAAGATGACATGTAGCCTTTGACTCTAACTGGAGGAGATGCACTTCACTACAGATCAAAGAAAAGCTGGTTTCAGAAGTACTTCTTTTAGATTTGTAACCACAGGCTCAGCTACAGTGAACCAAGAGCAGGAGGAGTGGCTTTTAACAGGCCTTGCAGTAGGTATCTCATCCAGAGCAGTCAGCTGAGCGTCAGAAGCAATGTGTACCACCACTAGAATGAAAGCAGCCAGGTGTTCATGGTGACCCAGACGGATGGTCTTAGAAATCATTTATGTATATTGGAATACACTTTCAAAACCCCAGAATTTGCTGTAGTTCACTTAAACAAGAGTAACTAGGTCCCTGGCCAAAGCTGATCTGACTTCTTAGGTTTGCAGGAGAGACACTGTCATTCCCAAATGCAGGTTGCCCTTTGGGATATCTGTCTCCTCTTTTCCATGCAATCCATGCAGTAAAATGCCACTTTCAAACTTTATAATAATCCACAAGCACACTAACCCAAGAGTCCTGAATGTCCCCAAGGAGGAATCATCCTCTCCCCATTGACCACAGCACAGCGCACCAAGACCAGCTTTCTGTCTCCTTATCAGGTTTGGGACCCTAAAGACAGAGAACATGGAAACCCCCCTAAACGTGCTGTAGACTTACACAAGGTATCGACTCTTTTTCACAAAATGAAGGATATCCATGCAAGTAGATGTTGTTCCTGACCTGTTTCTCCTGTCAGTTTACTGTCTATCATCATATTTTCAAGCAAGCACCCGAGGTCGCAGCTGTGTTATTCCTGTCTCAGCCAGAGGAGAACACGAAGCAGCTTTTAGAAATGAAGCAGCTCAAGTGCCAACATCAACACAGACTTATTTCATTAGCTTGTATAAGCTGTCTGACACTATTTAAAGCTCATTTTGGCAAGACCTACAGACAATGGGCATGCTGGCAAGGGGAGGTAATTTAAACCCACACCTTCTCTGAGCTCCCTCTTTCACCAAGCAGTCTTGCTCCAGGAAAGCCCCTGCATCACTCCCCTGTCCCCATGAGGCAGAACCAATGCAGTCCTCATCAGGGCACTGGGATGAGAGCCAGGAGGGACGTTCAGTCCTTGCACAATCTCTTCACATGTACTCCTTTTGGCCTGCAGTGAGGATAATGCCTTCCTAGTCAGGCCTTTGAAAGAGATACCCTGGGGCAGGAGTCCCAGTATAGGTGTTGTGGGTCACACTTCATGCACCTTGAGGAGGAACCAGAATGCTCAGCAGATAAATGTTCATTAGCAAGAATACTAAAATGAAAAGTAAACTCCTTTCTCCATCTTTATTACAAAGATTAGGAAATGGAGATACAAAATCATGCCTCCCTGATACAGCTACCCACCTTATTGTGAGGCATTGTCATCAAAACCAATTCTCCACCACTTCATCCTTTTAAAAATAGCTCTGGGAATGTAGCTTTTAAGTGTAATAGAGATGATGACATGATACAATACAGGGCACTTTCTTCACTGTTTTGTGGATGATTAAAATAGAAGATCCAAAGTGCTACATACTATCATATTATTCCCCCACACAAAACTATTTACTTCTCTTCCCCCAAAGTAAATGACAGGCTTTGTTACTAAAATAGTGAATCAATTTGTAGACGTACCAGTCATTGATAACTTTGCAATTTTATAACCCAGTTAGTCTTATTTAGTGACTATATATAGGCTCCCAGTTACTATACAGCATTTATACATGGATTCATATTTCTTGCAAGTCTTTGTTTTTTATATTAGGAACACAATATTTAGTTACCCAAGTCTTCCTGTGGGATCCTGATCCTATAGGCAAACTGTTTATTATTTTGGGGAAGGTGTGCTCTGTAGAAAATCAGTATTTTGGCAAAGTTTTGGCATACACTATAGTAAAGAGAAGTCATAGTTTTGAAAGAGAAATGAAAACAAAAATACAATTATTTTCTGATTCTAGAACATAGAGTTTCTCTTTGCACTAGGATCACATAAGAACTTGTGATAAAATAGATCAATCAGAAATAGATACAGTTTGAGACAGATACGGTAATATCCTGTGAATCCTCACAGGCCAGTCTTCAGCAAACTGATTGTGATGGATTCTCATAACATCAGTAATGAAATTCTAGGACTTTGTTGATCACTAAGTGTGTCATCATCAGCTTGAGTTACAATAATTTGCCTCTGGTCAGGTGGATCAAAATCTGAGTGATTTTAGCTATGAAAAATTTGTATGCCTTCAACTAACTGCTATAGACACTCTAATCAAAGCTGCATGGTTTGAATAAGACTATACTCTTTTGTTTTAAATCTCATGGGATCTGAAAGCTCCTTCTCCCTGAGCTGCAAAGTCACAATTATTTGTGAGAGACAGATACACTCAGAACAGCTTCTGATCCATTGGTATGTCTAATGTATCAAAGGAGGAACTAAACACAAGTGGAAAAGAGAAAGCTAAATTATCTTTTAAGATTCATTTCAAGGAACTTGATCTCTGTTAAACAATTTATTTTAACAAAACCAAAATGAAAGCTTTGGGAAACCAGTTAAGTCATCACCCGTTATCTCTCCCTGGATTCTGACCACAAGAACATGACAGGATTATTTTCTTTGCATCTTGTTTAATTAACATGCCTTCAGAGAAGCAGTGGCAGTAGAGACCACCCCTGACACTCACTGAATTCCAATAAGCATCTTCTGTCCTCCTGCAGTCTGGCTTTATTTGACAAGCTCTTTCTGGCTGACTAATGTGCCTTGGGTCATGTTTATGGTTAGCATAAATACTTGTAGAGCAGACATGACTTATTACAATATATGCCACTTGTAATGAAAATCTCATACTCTCCTGGAGAGTTAAAAAAAGAAGTAGCAGCAACCAAGAGCTTTATAAAGGAATATCTTTCAAGATGTTCTGTTTAGGCAATACCTAATTCCAAGCATACCAGCTTTTTATTTTCATTCTGACAGAAATCGATTAGTTTTTTGAGGGAAGATTGTTTTGTGTTAGAGAAATGCTATAATAAAATGCAGTAAGTTTCTTATAGCAATATACTATAGAAATGCTTGGTGAAGAGCAAAACAGCCCTATTTGCAATGAACTAAAAAACTTAAATGACAGACTCAGTGCTAAGGTCTCAGTTTTTTCCTTATTATCCATGTTGTACAGTAATAGGTAAGGTGAAGAACCAAAAACGTCATTGTTTGAATCAGGGGCTGTCAGAGCTGTGGCTTTCATCTGTAGGTCACCTACCTCCTCTCGGGTTTTAAATTGTCAGCAATTATTTTACCTTTCTGTGAAGGAAAATTGCCCCAGATAATCACAGAAAAGGAAAACTTTACATTTGCTAACACTGCATTGTACCATTTTGTGAGTTTCTTGTACTCACTTTGACTGGACATCAGATTTAAATTATCCCTGTCCAGACATTAAAATAACAATTGGATAAGAATCCTCTTTTTCATAGGTAGTTGTATGCAGGGTTAAATAAAACATTCAGTTTGACATTAGGTTTCTCACTGAAGGTCGTCCCATTTCCCCTGTTACTGCTCTGTGCTGAAATTCCTCCTTCCCACCCCATGATCTCCTCCTGTCCCTCACCCTTGGAAACAGCCCTTGTGAGCACCTTGCTGTGCAGAGCTGTGAACCTGGCATGCCTAGGATGCTCCTGAGTGCCCGAGCACTGTGGGGTTGATCTGTGCAGTGTATGGAGGCTTCCAGCTGTTCTGCAGCTCTTTATCCAAGTGGGCTATAAAGTACCTGGAAATCCTATCTAATTTTTCCAAATCCTCTAATCTGTAAGCAAAATTTTCAGCCGGGGAAAGATGATGTTCCTAGGAAAAGTCTCTGTCTTCTTATTCATCTGGGCTCCTGCATGAAGATCAGTGCCTTCCAAAACCATTTGAAATCCTCATCTACAACTTGACTTGTGAGGTGAGTGGTGGTAACAGGCAGATGCAGCTACCCATATAGCAGCTAGAGGGGTAGCTCCTGTACCCCCATGGAGTAGATACGTGATTTTATCAGTAGGCAGCCAGTATGCTCTGGGAGCAGCAGATCAGGAGCATTTTTTAGCATTTTTAGGTGATAATTGTGAGAAACCTGTGCCAGACATTATAATCACAATGAGTTTTTAACAGAGAAAAGTTAGGTAACAAACATTAGAGGAGTGTGGGAAGGAGCAGGGCATCCTCTCAGGCTGCCACCAGCAGCTCTAAGAACATCTGGTTCAAACTACAGCACTGCCAGGCTCCCTTTTCTTTTTTTTTTATTTCCTACTTCTACATACAGATATTAGCAATCATCAGTCTCTAAGTAGGTCTTCTTTTCTTGTGGATATTCAGGGTCCGATGATTTCTAGTTACCAGCTTACTCCCTTTTTTCTTTCTAATTGCTGCTACACAGTCCTCTCACTTGGAAGCAGGTCAGTGTGGTTTGAAGCCTGAATTTTCTGCTCCTCTCTTGGCTGCAGGATAATGAAGGTGTTGTCCATTTCTGTGATGCTCTGACTTTCTTTAGCAACAACATCAGAGGTCCCAAGAGGAACCTTCCTACTTATGACATCCTTTTCACCTATATTTTGCCTTGTTATACATATGCATAGTCTCCAGTTGCAAGTACTTTCATTCACAGGGATATTTATATAGTACATTTTATATTTTACTTCATTACAGTGTTAATAAGAATTTTCACAGCCCATTTTTGCCATCATTTCATCAAATTCAAAACCAAACAAGTTGTCCTCTTAGTAATGTGGTTTTTGGGGTTTTTTTTAACCTTTTTTATACTTGTTCTTTTAACAGACCTGGATACCCTGGGATCTCATTCGTTACCTTGAAAAGTACTTTAACTTGTGACAGTCAAATCATGGTTTACTGTCTGCCATCACTACAATGAGTGTACCATGCTAGTAAACACAGATTTCATTCTTGAAATCGCTCATAGGTATTTCAGAGAAGTAGGAGTAACAGTGCAGAATAACTGTATTTTTTCTTTTGAAAAAAATTCATGACAGCTTTGGTTCTGATAAATGCAAAATTCTCAACAGAGGCTGTTCCTTTTTAGTAGCTTCATTCACCAATAAATGTGACCAAATGCTTGACTGAACCTTTCCAATAGTTCACTGCACTCCTCACCAACCTTAGCTGCTGCGGAGTCTCATATGATCCCCAGTCACATATGACCCTCTCTACCACTGACTTGTTTGCAGGTGCTGGTTTTGCCCCAATTCCAGTAGTAGATTGTATTATTAACCAGTGCTTAGCCACAATGATCAGATCAGAAGAAGTAACTACTAAATGGGTCATTTCCTACAAATCAAGAGCAAGGGGAGAGAAAATTGAGTAAATGTATGACCAGCAAGCCAAAGTTTGTTCTCAGCAGATGGGAGCTCAGCTCTTCAGCAAATACAGAAAGTTTAATGATGGATGCCTTGACTTCTTGAGCACAGTCATGGCACCTGTGAAGGATCTCTTCAGAAGAATCAACCATCTTACTAAAAACTTGGAAACTTAGAGATTGCTGTTGATAAATACTTAGTACCCTGGCTTCTCCTTTTCATTTACTCACTTTGGCTTTTTTACTGTCTAGAAAAGTCATGTTTGTTTTCTTTGCAAGTGTTTTTTTTTAAAGTGAACAATAAAAGGAAGGTTTAATAAGAGCAGCAGAATATTAGAGTATACTGACACTTGCTGTTGTGGAATAATGACCGGAGGTGACTTAGAAATTAAAATCATATTAAAGGTACAACATTGTTCACACATTAAGGAAAGGTATAATATTGAAAAAGCTCCCAGGATGGAGTGCAACAGGTATGCAAGGAATCCGTTCCACAGTGGTTCCCTGGCCAACAGCGCCTGCGAACAGCATGGGGGGTGAAGACTCCACGGCCAACCCTGTGAATCACTGCAGAGATAGGAACTTTGTGGTACGATGGAACTGATAAGCTGCGTATTTGCCACCCTGGGCCAACAGTCTGTCATTTTCTGACAAAGTACTGTCGTTTTTGTGAACTTTGCTCACTATAATGTCATTATAATACCAAAACACACCTCCATCCCAAAGGCTACCCGCCTCCGAAGTGCGACCACCCCTCAATGAGCCTGCACCCTGAATTTTCTTTATCTACACCTTTAAAAGTAAAGCAAGAGAATTTTACAGCAATCATAATAAAGGTCTGTATGACTAGAGTCACTCAAGCTTCACTTTGAAGGTGAAAAATAAAATAAAAATGGCTTAAGGAAGGGGGGGACATTAGGGAAGACATCATCATGGACAAGTCAGGCAAGATACCATCACTGATTTTCTCTGACTCCTGGGAACAGCTGATGACTGAACCTCTCTTCCTGCCCACAGGGATGCCTTTGGGTAAGACCCTGACTCTCTGAGACCTTCCCCAGGAAAACTTAGAAATCTCTCTAGAGCTGCTTCCTTTAACTTAATGCATTTGGTATATTTGCACCTGCCTCAGACAGTGAATTTATCACCGGCAATCCATAAGAACTTGTACTTCTGTTGCTCTCAAACTGCACTATTCACGTTGCCATTCGCAAGAGTCTCTCACTGGGCACTACTGGCTCCTTCCTGGTTCCGGGCCGGGGAATGCAGGGTGCTGTTAATGAATCCAGAGCCAGGAGAGTTCAGATACACTGAATACAACCAGACTAATGGTGCCAAATTGGACATCACTCAGAATCTAAGACCAGTTGCCCTCAGCACTTCTGGTATCTCAGGACAAGCTGGAATGCAAAGGGGTTTATTTTCTGCCAAATTACTTTACCCTTTTACACAACAGCCACCCAAGAGGGGAATAAAAACAATCTATGCTTTGTGAGCAGAGCCGAACTGTAAAGGTTAATTTTTACAACTCTATTTCAAAGCAAAGTCTCTTTTATCATTCATGATAGAATATTAATCTTCAGCTTAATGTTTTCCCTTCTGTGAGGACCTGGACTTTATTAATTTAATCTACAAAGGAGGGAGACTATTAAAGACATTTTCTTCAAAAAACACTGTTTATAGTTCTTTGTTGAGCTCTGTGTATTGGAAATATATTTGTCTGAAGTAATTTTGAAGTATTGCAAATTAAATAAAGTAAAAAATGAGAGAAGGTGGCCAGCTCCACATAACTACCACTTGTCTTCATAGAGAAGCTTTTTTCTATAAGATGCAGGGAACAACACAAAAATTGGAAAAATGTCCTTATCCATTAAGAGAAAACATGATGAGACTAGCTGGACACATACCAAAGATTATATACAAAAAGAAGAAAGCAACTGGAAATGAAAGGAAAAAAGTGCCACTTGAGCACAAATGCCAGCTGTACTCACGCATTCTAAAGGACATCAAGCCATAATGGGCCACCAGAGAATGTCTCACCAGAGGAAACCAATGTTAGGTTTTTTGATCTTTTACGGGGACACATGTTGTATACAGAGAGCAGCGAAAAGTGATTTTTTTTTCTGTAGCAACACCTAGTAAGGAAATACACTTGTTTGCATTATCTAATCCTGTCTCCACTACCTTCAATGGGAAACTACACAACAAAAGGAACAGAGCAAGAGCATTACATAGTCAACTGGGATCCTTTGGTTTTCCACACCCAATTCAACAAAACTACATTTAGTGTACATCCGAGTGTGAAAAATTAAGAAAGCATGCCCAAAGTTATCCCTCCTTTGATTTTAAATCTCTGGACTTCTGAAGCCTGAATCATAATACCAAAGAACTAGTAATTGGCAAGTCTGCATCTGTGCCTTTGAAAACATCTGTAAGCAGGTGATTTAATGACACAATTTATATTAGCTCAAATAACAGTCAATAGTTTATAAGTTCTGAAAACATCAAAAAGACACCCTTGGCTGTTGGGTTGCTAAAGAGCCACCCATTTCCAGGTTGAGCAGATCCTAATACTGAACATCTTAGAGGAGGAAGGCAGGCTGGGCCAACAACAGATGTGCAATTTCCTGAGGGTGGAACGGTGCAGTCTGCTGAGTGCAGTGGCTTCAAAACCACTACCTCATGGTAGCAAGGCAAAAGGGCTGTTAGCTCATCCCAGCTAAAACAATCATCTGGAGATGCCCTAGTACACCTATGAAAATCAAGACAAGCAAAACCCTCCGTCTGCAAATTTTGTTTCTGACAGCCAGGGTAGGATTATCACACACTCCTCCTTTTCCCAGGCAAGTTGTTTTGGTGCCTTTCCACCAAGCTAATGTTAAGTACAGCCTACATTTAGATTTCTTGAAATCCTTGCCTGAATGAGTGCCGAGTTTTGTTTTTCAGCAGCAAGAACGAGACAAAGGAACAGTCTCAGCTTCTCAGGGTGGCCAGGATGAAAGCATTTGTGACTGAAGATAGTCTGTATGTGCTTAAGTGAAGAAGAGAGGGTGACATCAAAGAAAAAATAGCCAAGCAAGAAAAGTAACAGTCTACAGTGGGAGGGATGGGTTCAGCCAACCTAGAGAGGGATGAAACTGGAGGCTGAGGGGCCAGGGTGAAGTAGGGTTGCCATTATCACAGAAGTTATTCCCAGCCCAAGCTTGCTGCAAACACACATAGCATTACTTTTATCTTTCTTCTCCTCCATAGGATCCACCAGGCACACTCCCTTCTGTTGTTCTCTTATTTGTTATCAAAATAGAGAAGTTTTAACAAAAGTTCAAAGAAAAAGATCAGATTTAGAAAGGTATTCCTAAATACCCTCCTGCTGTGGCATGGGAATTGGACTAGATGATCTTCCAAGGTCCCTTCCAACCCCTTACATTCTGTGATTCTGTATTTAGGACAATAAAGATGCAGATGAGCACCTGCACAACTAGGTCCTACCTTTTCAGATTTGGTGCACAGCTGCTTTCTACCTTATACGAGCTGGCAACAGAAAATCTGTTACAAGAGATCTTTTCAGCTTAGTATTTCTCATTGCTGTAAATATCAAATGGGAGGTTTTTTGAAAAAAAGTAAGTCACTGTTCTCAATTTTATTTCATTTTTTGTGATTATGTATTTACTGTATATATTAAATCCAAAAATCTTTAAGGTCTTTATGCCTGTCCATTCAGGTTGTAAGATTGAGAGCATGCAGCTGCTTTCAAGAAGGTATTATTATTTCTTTAGTGTGCAGTTCCTGTTGATTTAGATCCTCTAGATAGTGTCCTTGGAGAACAGAGTATTGAAGTGAAAACAGATCCATTTCATGAAGTTGTACTTACTACGATTTCAATTAACTTAGTGTGCGGGTAATATAAAAGATTTGCAAAAAAATTGCAATTACCTTCTTCAACTCTGCCTTGGAAGTGTATGTTCAAAGCACCAAAGAAATTGTCAATATCTATACACTTGCAGAGTAACATGAAAAGTTAACTCTGATGCCAAGTTATCCCGCTTGCTTTACTCTAGATTTAATGAGAAAATCAGGTATTGAATGTATTCTGTCAACATGCACCATTTATGCATTCTGATTACAAAGTATAGGTCCATTTGGTCCAAGTACTATGCACTACGCATATCAATGTATGCACTTCTTTAATATAACAAAGAAGACTCCCAAATCAATTTTTCATCTATGAGACAAAAAAGCCCAGTCCGGAAAAACAGATCTTAGACAGTGAAAGAAAACACAAAAAGGGCTGAAGAACATTTACCATGACATCCATCATGGCAAAAAATACAAGAAAACTTTTAAAGCTCTTTACTAAAAGAAAGGTGTTGACTACAAGCAGACTTTGACATGCTGTTTTTTTCCAAGTAACTACAGACTATCAAGGCATTATATGTGACTTTAAAGACTCTTCTTATTTATTTGCTTATTCTCTGACAAAATGATGGGCAAGAAAATTCAAGAGCATCACATACTCTATTATGTGTGACTTAAATAACAAGGTGGAATCTTTGCAGGTGCTTAACATCTTTGACTCAGATTCAGTCACAAACAATGTACATTAACTGATCTTTGCCATAATTGTATGCAAAGGTTTATAGAAGCCTTAATTGCTAGTAGGATTGACATTTATCTTCCAGAAAGCCTCTTTATTCACAAACAAGTTTTAATTATAAAGCTAGGATTTGAAAGTGCAAGAGTAATAGTGGAGTTCATTTGTTTTTAGAAATCAAAATCAATGCAAAAGTTTCCTGCAAAACTATCCGATCCCATAGCTTATTAAAACAAAGCCTAAAGCCCTCTAGCCCTCAAGTGAACTGACTTGATAGATGAGAGTATTTAGAGCCTCATCAAGGCACCTGCAACATGGTTTAGTCAACCTGAGGAAAAGGAAAGAGGGTCTCCCTCCAGAGCCACCCCACTCTCATAGTCTGAATAATGAAGAAATTATGTCTCAAGGCAAACATACCCAACCTCTCCATACAATGCAAGCTGCTGAAATTAGCCATGGCTTTACAAACCAAGACAGTAGTTCATGAACTAAATTCACCTCCATGAGCAATTAACTTCAAGGAGTTCTAGGGGAAACAGGTGAAGCAGAAACTGCTTGGCCAAACTGAAACTTCACATGCTCTAACTGCTTGCTTCTCTGTGGTTAACCCTGTCAACTGATGTGGGTATCTCTAGCCACTTCTCATTGACAAAGGTGAAAGCAGTTGTTATGGGAACCTTTAATATACTTATTCAGACTGATTACTTCATTAGCATGACTTTAGAATTCAAACACTGAAGCTTCACCTCCAAGGTACCCGGCTTGCTCTTCAACTAAGTGTAACCACACAAGATGCCACAATGCTTGATTTGACTAGAGTAAGGTACACAGGTCTAGGTAGATAATACTTCTTTCCTAACAAAAAGAAAAAAAAAAATAAAATAAAGAGCCCAACTGTTGTGCAGTCTTCTATTCTGGTGATCATATATCATTACACGCTGAAAAAAAGCAAGAGAAAAACAATCTGGAGCACAAGAGTCCTCATATCTCTGTAGGTCAGCAGGTTAAGAGGCTACTGGGTTGTGATCTGCATATACCAGTATAAATGGTGTTTATCCACACATGCAGAAAAGGAAAATGGGGAGAATTGTCTTTGCACAGATGTAGCATAAAGGTCATAACTAGAAAAAAGTAATTTATCTCTGAAAAAACTTGTTGAAGAATATGGTGAATTCATCACTACTTAATGTCTTTAAATAGAGTTTATTTTCAGAAGATGTGCTCCATTTCAGCTACAAATAGGATTCACTTGCAAGACTCACTTACATATTGTGGAAACTAATTCCCTCCTTGGTGGAAGTTCCCAGATAAAGTTTTGTGGCCTCCTGTCAAGACAAACATCCAGATCAGGCCATTGTAATGCTACCTCCTCCACCCACTCCAGAATTTAAGCACTGTATATTTTATAAGAAGTAAAGGACAGTGGAGGAAAATTACTAGTATTTATCTTGAAGGCAAAGTCAAAGCTCCTTTCAAATAACAGATGGCTCCAAAATCCCAAATATATTTTCTTCTTAATTCTTAAGAAAAGTGCAAGCACTTAATTTCTTTTTGGTTTTAAGCAAACTATCATTCTGTCCTATTTCAGAAAAGAATGCAGAAAATTCCATCTTAGTAATAATTGAACAAAACTCACTGCTACTGAAGCAAATATGCAGCTGTACATTTTTAGCAAGGATACATACAACTCTTTACTATAGCCAGCAAATAAATGCCTTTTCCTTTGACATGTTCCTGGTTCTTTTCCTGAGGGAATGGATGTGAAGAGGGAATATTATTCCACAAGGCATCTCGAGACTTAAAAGCAAGTTAACACACTGTATTGGGCTGAAAATTTTCAAATTTAGCTAGCTGAGTGGCTGCCAGGAAAACCAGCTCAGACACAGGTCATTCTAGCCTAAATTTCAGATGTGAGGCTTGCCCAGCTCATGTGAGTGCCCTGCCCATACAGGCCATACTCTACAAAGCAGATCTCACTAGAAGGTACTTTTGACAAGATGTCTGGCTGATGAATTCTGACCTTCACAACTATCTCAATGGACTACTAATACAAAATAATCCTCTCGGTAACAAGAGCTATATAGTGCTATAGCAGCACAGGACTACAAAGAACAGCAACTAAGGAATCCTATATGCAACGAAAAACCCCATTAGGTTTAAAACACCCACGCTGCTCTTTGCCAGGACTCTAGTTATGATGATATGCTTACTCCCACCCACTAACAATGTTGTGGCATTTGCTCAGCACTGACCCAGAGGGGGAAACACTATCTCTGAAATCGGTGATACTTCTGACTGTGTCTCCTTTGTTCTTTTGAAGCTTGTAATTTAAATTTCAATTCAGCCAGGAAATGCTTTGTCTGAGATTTGATGGGAACGCAGGAAAATGCAGCATGATTTACATACATTAAACTTGCAGGTCTGAAGCAGTGCCCTAGAATTAGAGGCTGTTGTCAGCGATAATCACCATAACCATTCCTTTTGTGTTGTACACTCACAAGATTATTTCTAGGTCAATACTTTTAGGATGGTTGATAGGAAAAGGTGGAAATCTAATCTCATTAGAGAAGGTATCTAAGGACATCTTCAAAAAGGCATACACCACTACCATTAATGAGTTCATACCAATTTGAATCAAATGCACAATATATTCATAATTTACATCTACTTAAAACCAGGATATAAAGCACATGGGAAGACATTGTTTTAAGTGTTTATTTTTTAAAGATATGACAACTTTTGCTTTATAAAAGCACTAGAATATCTAGGCAACTAACAATCTGAAAATTAAAGCAATCTCTTTCTTATTACTGATATACAGTTGCAATTCAAGTAAGCTCACAAACGAACACAGAGAGACTACTTTTTATTTACAGATTCACATCTTGGTACCAAAACATCCTTCAATAAACTATCTAGCCACCAAGTTTCAACAAGATCATTCTCACAGTGGTCTGGCCAGCTCTAGCAACAAGCTGCTTCTCCTTCCAGCCAGAGAAGATAGTTCCACTCAGGCACACCAAACAGCTCTCCTGCATCACCACATACTGCAGCAATCCCCAGCGCACTCCTAAATACAGGGGTGCCCCAACACCCCCAGAAGCACCTCGCTCATTTTTGCTCCTGGTAGCACTTCAGACTCCGAGCTATGGCAGCACTGCAATAGCAACTGTTTGTACAAACCTTCTTCCTCTTGCTTCCTGCTTACCCCAACTATCCCTGAAGCTGAAGGAACAGCATGAGGCCATGAGCATATTCCAAGATTAAGCAGAAAATCTCACACATTAAGGGAATTTTAGCTACACATTGCCAGCTAGGTTAGCATTTTTGTCTCATAGGGAGATTATTTTTGTTTGCAAAATGATGCTTGTTAGTAAAACTAATTATCTGCATCCATCTAAAGCATACTTTTAAGAAGAAGGTTTTTCTATAAAAGATACCTCAACTGACATAAATGTCACTGAATTGAAAATAAAAAGTATATTTTATTTAAAAAAGAGATAAGCAAGAAAAGCAAAGCTTTTTAAGGGGAAAAAAAAAAAAAAGAAAAAAGGATGGTGAATCACAGAATCATAGAATGGTTTGGACTAGAAAGGACCTTAAAGATCATCTAGTTCCAAACCCCTTGCCATGGACAGGGACATCTACCACTAGAGTAGGTTGCTCAAAAGCCCATCCAACCTGGTCTTGAATACTTCCAAGGATGGGGCATCCACAACTTCTCTGAGAAACCTGTGCCTTGCCACTGTCACAGTAGAGAACTTCTTCCTTACATATAAGCTAAATCTACCCTCTTTCAGTTTAAAACCATTAACCCTTGTCCTACCACAACAGGCCTTGCTAGAAAGTCCCTACCCAGCTTTCCTGTAGGCTCCCTTTAAGTACCGGAAGGGTGCATTAATGTCCCCCAGGAGCTCTTTCTTATCTGGGTTTAACAACCACAACTCCCTCAGCCTGTCCTCATATGAGAGGTGTTCCACTCACCTGATCATCTTTGTGGTCCTCCTCTGGACCAATGCCAACAGGTCCATGTCTTTCCTGCACTGGGAACTCCACAGCTGAACACAGTACTCCAGGTGGTGTCTCCCCAGAGCAAAGTACAGGGGGAGAATCAACTCCCTCAACCTGCTTGCTGGTCACGCTTCTCTCGATGCAGCCCAGGATGTGATTGGCCTTCAGGGCTGCAAGTGCACAGAGCATGCTCATATTCAGTTTTTCATCCACCAACACTTTCAAGTCCTTCTCCACACAGCTGCTCTCAATCCACTCATCACCCAGCCTGTATGTGTGCTTGGGATGACCCTGACCCAGGTGCAGGACCTTCCACTTTGCCCTGTTGACCTTCGTGAGGCTTGCACATGCTGACCTCTCGAGCCTGTCAAGGTCCCTCTGGATGGCATCCCTTCCCTTCAGTGTGTCAACCGCACCACACAGCTTGGTGTCATCACCAAGAATAAGAAGAATCTGAGGTAACTGGAGGCGGTCATTTTCATGGACTCTGTCTCAACACTTCTTCATTACACAAAGACTAGATGATGCATTTAAAATGCAGTATGTCAACTACTACAGGGCAGACAGATGTTTAAGCATTTCTGTTTCTTATATGCACCATCCAACTGAAAGGACCATTTCAGAAAATCACCGTGTGTCAGTCTGAAAAGTATAAATACTTGCTTTCCTCAATTTGTCCTCTGATTTTTTTTTTTCTTTTTAGACAGCAATGAAAAGAATGTGAAAAAAATAAGAATGCTGTGAAATTTCATAATCACACGGCAGAAGAAAATTCGCTACCTTTCTAAGCAACCACACTGTTTAACACAATGACATTACTTCAACAGTAAGCTTACAAGTCTCAGTTTTTTCTCCTAGACCAGACATGAAAGTTCCACAAACACACACACAACAAGAATCAAAATACAGCATTTTACAGATGAGCAAAACTCCCTCTTCATCTAAAAGTTAACCAGTTCCTGAAAGAAGGAATCGGCCATAACAGAACTTGCAGCTTTCTAATGCTCATTAATAGTCTTGCTGCAGCCCCTGACGTTAGGACTTCAAGCAGCATTGCATTCAGCAGTTGGTCACCTCAACAAGATGGCACAAGATCGCCACCTTGTGAAGAAAAAAAAACAACATCGGACCTGCATTAATAGGGCAAAAATCAACCCTATCCCCAGAGACTACAGAATACATTTTCCTACAATATTAACAGAAGTAATGCATCTGATTTATCTACTCACAAGGAAAGTAACAGATAAAAATATATTTCATCATGCACATCTTTCTTCTAGTGTAAAATTAATGATAATTTTCAACATGAATATGTGTCATCAAAGAACTTAAAAGGAATGAAATACAAAATACTCACAAATAACAGAAAATACTGTTCACAATATGTAAGATTATCAAACAAACTTCTTACCAAATAACCACCTGTTTTTAACTAAAGGACAAAAAATGTGTTCAGTTAGTTTATTTTTCTTTTCCACCTCAAAACAATTCAGTCATGCTGTGGCTGTTCAGCTAATTTTATTATTTTGACAGTTACTGCAAAATCATCATCTTTCTGTTTGAGAAAAAATGAATCCGAGTATTTTAAAACAGTGATTATAGAAATGTTAGCTCTGCTATTTTTGTTTTCATCTTGGACATTTCAACAAATTAGCATTTTTTTTTCTAAACGGATAGCCAATTAATAAAATTTACAATAAATTATCGTTTTAATGCCATTTTAAGTAATTACATTGACAAATGACACTTACTGAGGATTTAACCTAAAGTATGCAATTATGGTTCTACCGAAACTAGAAGACCTTGGCCACATACAGCAAGATAAACCCAGTCTTTTCTGCAGATCTTTTAAGATGGACAGCTAATAAATTGCAAATGACTCCAATGGAAATATTTCAGGAGCAAAATACAAAAATTTGTTTTCCAAAATTTACTTGCTCCAAGATTATAAAGTATGTTTAACTACTTCTTATATCTAAACAATGCTAGTACTACTGATATTTATCAAATTTCTGAGACGTTGATGGAATTTGGAGACCTTTCTTTATGACTAATTATGATGTAATTACAACCATCTTGATTTATGAGACTTAATCAGGCTAACATTTGAGTATTACCTGCAAAATCCCTGTGGTTCATCAGCAGAAGTGAAAACACAGCTTTACTTTAAAAATAAACTCTCCTTTCATGTTTTAGTAATGCATGGACTTTCCTCTTTACTTTTAACCTGTTTCAACTCAGCCTGTTTTTAAATTAGCAAAATACGTTGAGAATAATTGTATTCCTAAAAGAAAATATGTACATATACTGATAAATCCCATTATAAAATACCATGCTATCTTATAATATTGGTGAAAAAAAACCTCCAACAGTTCACTTCAACATCTCTCTCCATGTAATTTTTCTAGTGCCTTGTGAAGTGCATTGGAAGGCACTGTGCTCCACATTTTGCATTCACTTTTCTTTCAAACGAAATGCATTAGAATTGTATATATGTTAACTCGGTTCTTTGCACTTGGAATGTGCCTATCTCTGGTAAGATTAGTCAGAAGCATAAACACTGGTTTTTAACAGTGTTGATAACCTGTTGCCAGATACCACTATCAAGAGACATGCTGGACAAAACAAAACACCTGTGGACTACGTAAGCGCAGGAATTGTTGAATCTTGTCAAGCAAATGAACACCTGCTCCCCTACTTGGTGCAGGAAAAAAAAACCAAAAACAGACCTAGAAAACACTTCTTAATTCCAGCCAGAGCCTCATCCCTTTCCATGTCACCATTTCAACTCACTCAGTACTAAAATTTGACACAAATGAAATTGTACTAAAACACACATTTACATTTTTACTGGCATGGTATACAAGAAAATTGGAAGCAGAAGGAATGCAAGACTTTACCCCCTAAGTGTGTCATACTAAAATCACAGCATCCTGGACTCTGCAAGAACCATGCTGGATTGTTGAAAAGCAGCCTATTAGGTATTTCTCTCATCCCTTCAACTTGATAAAGCAGATAGGGAGAGATTGATAATGGCTTTCCCTACAGTACACACATTATCAACAAATTACCATACTGGCAAGGGGCCACGAAGCAAACGGTGACCTGGAAAATGTCTCAAATTCAATACAAATAAACCTACTCGCTGAAGAGTGGCTTTAAGGTTTCCTTAGAAGAAACAAGCTTGCAAAGACATTGGACAGGAGAATCTTGAGTTAACTACACTCTTCATAGGGTTAGCATAGGGAAAGAGCCAGGACATTGCTTTGCATACTGTATAAGAAAAAAGTAACAGTACCAATGAGAGTAAATAACTCCACAGCACTGACCTTTTGAGAAACAATTGCATTTCTTAGTGACTGGAGTGGCAATAAAATATGTTTGCATAGTATTTTCATTACAGAACAAGGAAGAACTTAAAGACGCTACACAGTATGTGAAGTTTTGGATCCCCCACTTATTGTTAAAAATGCTTAATAGTTAACTTTAACCAATCAAGTATTTTTAAAGTAATTTACCAACAGGAACCATTACAGCCTTCTTTTATTCTGATGATAATGCACTATGTGCCTTGAAGTATACGTGTGCATATATATATACACACACACTCACTGTATTTTACTTCAGTAAAACAGAATATATACTCCCTAGTTCCATTAGATTTGTGTGTGTGTATATATATATATATGAAAAAAACATTTAAAAGAACAATTCAATAATATCATTAGCATTTCTTTTAAGATTACATGTGAAAGATCTTAGGAACATTCAGTTCAGCCTGGGAGTGCACTCATATCCTACTTCAATATGAACCTCTGAACACAGACCCTCAGGATATAAAAGCCTGAGTATTTAAAAGGGTATTCATTAGACTGCATTCCACTGTGTAACTACACGTTTCAATCTGACATACATAAATTACTCCCCTTCTAATAGGTCACATTATCAATTGCAATTTCTCTTTTGTTGTACAATAGCACTTATCCCCCCAAAGAAGGTACATGCACATAGCCTTCACTCTATTTTCTAAGTATCAGTTTGAAATAAAATATTCAAAATGCTCTAATGATTTAAGAGCCTACATTCTGTTTGCAAAACTAATGTAAGCATTTACTGACCAAAAACTCAGGAAAATTCCATGGGATGTAGCAGGTTTTGAAAACATTATACTTTAGCAGTGGTTCACACCTTGACTGCTAGGAAACTTAGATGGAAGTGGCCTGATCCAAGGAGTAACTGCGCACCCAGAAGTAACATAAAGGTTAAACACTTGAATACTTTGTTTTAAAGAGAAATCTCTGAAACAAACTGTCATACATTCAAGGGCATATTATATAATATTTTATTATAATGAAAAATGACTGTAAACATCTCCCTTATTTCACATTAATTACAGAAAGGCGTTCTCCAGTTTCCCCTGAATTTGTTAATTCCAGGAGCTCATAAATTCAATATATGGAGCATCTTCACATTACAGCAAATCAGATCTCACCTTCAGTTCAAAGAAATAAGCGAACAGCTTACTTGCCCAAATTCAACTGGGGAAAAAAGTCCTTACATAATGCAAAACATACTGCTTCACTGTGGAGTCCACAGTCCTGAAACAGAACTGGGTTTTCCTAACAGTATGAACATATATATATATATAAAAAGAAAAGTCACCACATAAACCTCTGGATTTCATCACTATTTGGCCATTGGAAAGTTCTGTTTAGAAAAAGGTAAAAACTTACTGCATTCACAGCAATATAAAAAGCCAGCTCCATAAGTTGTCTATATAGAGATGGAAATGGAATATTGAGCCTATATATTAAGAATGGCAAAATAAAGTAACGAAATTCTAGCAATTTTTGAGGAACTGTGGCTGCTAATAGGCATACAAAATACATTAAGATCCAGAATATTGATTCTGATCTCAGCGTATCAGCAAAACTCCAGCCAGCAAATATATAGACTGGAACTAATAAATACTTTACAAGCTCATGTCTTTGGAAGACTTTTCTCCAGACATAGAATGTATAATGTCTGTTATCTGCTAGCAAATACTTATGAACATAGGTAAATTTCCAGATCAGGAATAAAGAGATGATGGCGATTAAGCTGTACTGTACAGGGTGCTTTTGTAATGACAGAAGGAATTTCCTGATTTTAGTGGGGGTCAATAAATGAGGGAATGAAAAAAAGACAGTAAAGGAGAGAAAATAGAACAGCTGAGGAAAGTGCAAACAGGCTTCATGGCTACTTCTGTCACCAACAACTATTCCACCATTGGTGAAGACAAAAACAAAGAACATAGTTACTAATACGATGTATGGCCAAGTTAAAGCAATAACTGTAACTAAGTTTTTAGGTGAAGTGAGATATTTAATAAGAAACTGCAATATTCTGACCACATCTGAAAATGATCCTTTCCTGGAAGAAATCTTTTCATCTTTCTTTTTCTGTAACTGTATCTTCCAGGCTTCATTTAGCTTCTCAGCAACAACATTTCCAGCACAAAATACCATCCACACAATATTCGTCTGGCGAAACATGAAGCCACAAAATCCAAGGAGAGCTGAAGTTTTATGGTTACCATAGAGGCACATTAAATAGGCAAAGAGAGTAAAAAACACTGATCCTGGGTCCGTATAATAAAGGAATGTAAAGAAATAAAGGGTGGGAAACATTGCAAGAGTTAACGCAGACACGATTCTCTGGAAACCAGACACAGCCTAGAAAAGAAACAGGAAAATCTGGTTAGCAAAGTCTCCAGTAAGAATTAAAAAAACCCAAACAGATAAAGAGTATAATTCTTGAGAAATCCATTAACACAATACAACATCTCATGAGCTCTTTGGTTCCATTACTGCACAAGCACACATGCTATATTTTTTTTAACCTATTGCTATGTTAATACAAAGTGTGGGATTATACAATGTTAAAAGACAATACAATGTTGAAAGTATGAAACACTATTGAAGGTTAGTTAAAAATATGGCAATGAAAATACACCAACTTCTTTCCTGTGTCAGGTGTGCACAACTTTGTAGCATTAAAATCATTGTGGAAGTATAATTTCTCCCAAACCTAGGGTAAAACACCTGCACTAATGGGCAAAAGGAAAAAAAAAAAAAAGAAAATCAATGTTTTATGTCCCTGCAATCTCATCATCACATTCTGTTTATTTGTGAGACCAGAACACACCATCCTATGATTATACTATCACCCCTTTTGAAGCCACTCCACAGAGCATCCAGTTCCAAGTTCCTAATCTTTGGTGCAGACTTTATTGTATATCTTCATTATAATTCATGAGTTAGAAAAGAAACTTTAAAGAAGTTAAAAACTCCTTCCAATTAACCCCCTCCCCACATGATGCAATGCAATGCACAACATTAAAAACAGTGTTTCTGAATGATGCAGTTTGGGTGAAACAACCAGTCACCACCTTACAGGAAAGAGGAAGAGAGAAAATGCTGAGTTCAGAAAAGTGATAACAATACAACTACGTCTAGACTCCTGCCACAAAACCACTTGTTTTCTTACATTTATACTTCCACATCCAAGCATAAAATTAAGTGTTCTTAAAGTGGAAATGATTTATTGAATTTGACCCAATTGTCTATAGTCTTACCATGTGCTTAGATGTGAAGAGTCTCCTCTGAGAAAATACATCAGAAGAAATTTTCTTTATAATAAAGGAACCCTTCTGTTATCAGGGAACAGGAAAAACTGTTCTTGTGGTTAAGTAAAAGTAAAGAACTTCACTAACGTGAAAGATTTTTAACAGGCCTTTAATCACTGGAACAATTTACCTACTGCACTGATGGGTGCTCCACCACCTTAAACATACAATAGCGTTGTATACAAGTTGAACTGTTATGGTCTGGATGGGTGGACAGCTAGACAAGATAAAAACTGACTGGATGGTTAACTGTTCACACTCCACCCAGAGGTGGGTATAACAAGCAGAGTATCACAGGGATCTATACTGGGACCTGTCCTGCTTAACATCGTTATCAATGACTCAAAGGCAGCAAGAGTACACTCTCATCAAGTCTGCAGATGACACTAAACTGGGGGCACCAGGCAATAGGCTAAAGAGTTGCCATCCAGAGTAACCCAGAGAGGCTGGAGGACTGGGGCAATAGAAATACTATGGAATTCAACAAGGACAAATGCAAATGCCTGCACCTGGAAAGGAAGCAATCCCCAAAGTGATACAGGCTAGGAACAGAGTAGCTGAGGAGCTGTTACTCTGTGGAAAGGGACCTGGGAGTCTTAGCAGCTAGTGAGGTGAAAATGAGCCGGCAGCATGCCCTGACACTAATGACAGCAACAGCCTCCTGGGCTGCATTAACATGAGCACAGCCACAGATTATTTGTTAGGCTGCACCTAGAATACCACATCCAGTTTTGCGCTCTGTGATACAAAAAAGGCACTAGTAAAATGAAGCAATCGCAAAGGGGCACAAAGACAGTTGGAGGCTGAAGCACCTGCCCTGAGAGGAGAGGCTGAGAGACATGGCCTTGTTCAGCCTGGAAAAGAGATGGCCTGGGGGGACTGAACAGCAGCCTAACAGCAACTGTGAGCACGTCAACTGGTAAAGGGAGCCAGGCTCCTCAAAGTAGTATGCAGAAGGACGACAACAATCATAAATGGAGATGGTCACACTGGATGTAAAAAAACCTTATTCACCGTAAGGCCAGTGAGGCATGGAGCAGGTTGCCCAAAGAGGTTGTGCAGCCACTCCCCCTCCTTGGAATGTTTTCCAGGTCTCAACCCTATGCCATGAGAGCTAATCTCATGGCTGGCCTGCTTTGAACTGGAGTGTGGACCTCCGAAGGTGCCTTCCAGTCTGAATCATTTTCCAGTTCTTTCAAAGTTGAATTATTCTTCAGTTCCTAATATTGGTATCAAACCAAAAATATTTTAAAGACGACAGTTTAAATGCAGAATACAGGGCTTTACTCAGGATTCACTTGTTGAAGTTTTGTGGAGGGTCTTAAGCAATTCCAACCAGATGAGCATTCAGACCTTTGGACAGTAGGTCTATATGCATACTAACTTTTTTATTTCAGTGGGACTACTTAAAGTTATGCACTAGAGTAAATTTTTAGAGAGAATGAGAGGAAAAAAGGTATTAAAATAATTTACAGAAAAGGAAAGTGCCTCCTTAGGCAAACTGGTAGTAGAACTTGCAGTTACACAGAACTGAGAACAGCTCACATATGTAGTGAAGCAAACATACGCTGAGACATCAAAATTGCTTATGTGAGCATGTAACATTGTTCTACTTTGACTGTACCTTATTCTTCTGATGGATCTTGAAGAGAAGCAAATACAGTAAATAGAAGTTCCCAGCACTGAAAAGGAGGTTAATGAACCTGAGCATTCCCGCAGAGCACACCACGCTTCCCGTCCACCCAAAGAGCCACGCCGCAGGCTTCACAACTCCCACCGAGACCAGGTACAAACCCGGCAGCGTGGTGATCATGGGGTCCCACTGCAAAGTGCAGAAAGACAGAGGGTTATGGAGCCGCTACCGCACAGAACAGGGACCGGAGACGCGCGGCGGGTTAGGATACGGCAACGCCACCCACATCCCCTTTTGTCAGCTTGGATGTTTTGCAGCTCCTGGCGTTATTAGCCTGGAATCTGAGAGCACTCTGTACCCTGCCCGGCGCATCACTGCACCGCCAATTAACAGAGAGAAAACACCGGCATCTCGGGCAGCAACGCCCACACATGAGTCCCTTTTCAAAGCGCCCGCGGTACGCTTGTAAAAATCCCCGGTCCTGAGTAGAGAGCGGGAGTCGGGAGGGCCGCCGCGAAGCACCTGGAGGAAGCGGCCATGGCAGTAGGCCTGCGCCTGCGGGACGTGGAAGACCTCGTCCATGTAGGGCCCGCGCTGGCGGCGGTTGATGGCCGCGAAGAGCAGGCACGACAGCAGGAAGGAGCCGCTCATGGCGGCGGAGAAGCTGTAGGCCTCGGCCCGCTCCATGCCGCTGCGGCCGCCGCGCTGGCCGAGAAAGGGCCGCCCTTCCGGGAAGGGCTGTGCGCGGGGAGGAGGGGCCTCGCTGCGCGGGGCAGCGGCGGAGGCGCTTTGCCGAGCGGCCGTGAGGGGCTAGAGGGGGCGGGCGGGCCGGACCGGGCGGGCCTGAGGGCCAGGTCGGGCGGCCGGGCGGGCAGAAGGAGCCAGGCGGGGACCGCGGCCTCCGTCGGCGTGGCCGCTGCGGGGTAAGAGCGGCGGGCCGAACAGGGCCGGGCTGAGGCGGGTGGGAGGGCGGCAGGTAGGTAGGTAGCTAGCCCGCCCGCTCTAGGAAGCGTTGAAAGCCATATATGAAACGGTTTGGTGTTAATAAAACTGTGTTGTATACAAGACACGAGTAGGTGTAACCGTTCCTCTGGCAGAGGCTGCGGGATGGAGTTAACCCATCAGCTGGAGCTGTTCCCCGAGTGCAGAGTGACGCTCCTCCTCTTCAACCACGTGAAAAATGCCGCTGCCCTAAGGAAAAAAGCCATGGAAGGATCCATTGAAGGAGCACTAATAAACCCTGCGATGGTGAGTGCGTGCTTGTGTCATCCCGTTTGTACAGCGCTACAGTTAGGAAGGCAGTGTGGAAATCCTCCTCCGTGGTAACACTGAAAAACGACCTGTGCTTGTAGTCGCCGTCACAGGATGCACTTGCTTTCTCTGCGCAAATGCTCCTCCTTTGATTGCATTACAGTGTCACACAGTGCAGGGTTCATCTGCGTAAATGAGCGAGCCTTGGCAGGATTGGTCAAAACATTTGTCATCTTGATTCACTTCACATCCTACTTGGTGGAGCTTTTTAAATGTACTTCCATCTGTAAAAGGTAGTACTAATTGTTTAATGCTGGCAAAAAATCTGCTATTTGCAGCCTTTCTTCTCATTTAAGCCTGTAACTAGTTTCTGAATCTAGCCTTTTTTTTGTTAGAATTAGCAAGCAGTAGTCAGAGGAGGGAAAAAAAAATCTAATATGGAAATTCACTGACAGAAAATTAATGAATGTGGTTCTTCTTTCAAAAGATTTTGGTAACCTGATTGAGAGAGTGTAATCTTTATTTTTATGTCATGTATTACCCCGTGCAGGGAATAATCACATTGACTTTGGAAGAGCAAGAATTGTTAAAATAACTAGCATTTATTTTTTAAAAAGCTAGTGAGTTTTGCTCATTTCTACGATTTGCTCAAGTCTACGATTGCAGACTTAGCCTATCAAAATTAAGTGCTCGGGATTTTGTCAGGGTTCAAAACAGCATGTTAAATTTCTGTTTAACTTCTGTTGTGTTTTACAGATTGTAGATCCTTTTCAAATTCTTGTGGCAGCCAACAAAGCAGTTCATCTACACAAGATAGGTAAAATGAAGACCAGAACTCTCTATGCAGAAATTATTTTCAGCCTTTCACCAAACAACAATGTAAGATTTACTGAACAAATGTCCTTTTTGCCAGAGAAGTTTGCTAAGATCTGTGCAGCCAGACTAAATACAGGAACAGGCTGCCCAGAGAGGTTGTGGAGTCTCCTTCTCTGGAGACTTTCAAGATTTGCCTGGATCTGTTTCTGTGTGGCCTGCCCTGGGTGATCCTGCGTTCGCAGGAGGATTGGACTCAATGATCTCTAGAGGTCCCTTCCAACCCCTGCTATTCTATGATTCTAAATACACATATTCATTTAACTGTTCACCTGGCTACTAATAGAAGTTACAGTTATTTTTAATAACACTAATATGCTGTTATTTCTTGTAGCTTGTCAGAATGTAAAGTGTGTGTCAGTTTATACTCTTGACTGACCCAGTAACTGTAAAGGTTGCTTACATGCAGTGAGAAAGTAACTCACAGTATTTTGATATTTTTCATCTTTTTTTTTTAGATTTCAGATGCATTTAAAAAGTTTGGCATTTCAGACAGTGACACATCCGTACTCATCGTTCTGGTTGTGACCAAAGAAAAAAATGTAAATCTGGAAGATATAGCATCTCAGGTAGAAGGCCAACAGGTTTCTCTAGATGAACTCCCCCAGCTAACAGACACTGCCAAAGTTAAAAAGGTATGTAACCAAAAGAGATGACTGGCATAGAGAAAAGGGATAGTTTATTTAGTTGTCTACTTAAATATCAGTGGACATAATTAACTTGGGTCTGTATTTCTGTAGCACAATTGGAAATTTGTTTTAAGTGAACCTTGATGATTTCTTTCTCACAATTTTTTTACTTGAAAAAGGTTCTAGTTGTCACACCCTGACATCACAAATTTTGAGTCTTCAAATTCTTAATGTTGTCAGGAAGTTGGAACATAAAAATAAATTCCAGATTGCCGCCTACTACTTGAGCACTTTTGCTTCCTGTTTTCTCAGGCAAATATCCATTTAATTAAAAATAAGTTTCCAGTCCTGAACCATTTCATAATCTTAAGCACATAAATAGCCCCAGCATGGGCGGCTAAAATGAAAATGTGTTGATTAGCTGCTAGGAGCTGTGTTTGGGCCTGTGTGCTCTTAGCCGATTACCATATGCTAGGTAGCTGTCTGGAAGCATATGTGTTTCACTTGATAAAACTCAAGTAACTTAAATCATCTCGATCACGTCCGTCAAAATAACGGTGGGAGACATATGAATAAAATTGGACAAATCATAGCATATGACGCGTGGAGCTAAAAGTGCTGCTCTCATTCAGTTTCTTAGCTTTCCTTTATGTCTTACAGTTTCAGAGTTTGCTTGATTCCTCATTCCCAATTTTCTTGTGCAGTCATGACGAGAGAGGAATTTCCAAAGTAAAAACTGGGGGAGAAGGGGAAATCTTGTCTTCTGTACATAGTTTTAGAAGATAAATGATCAATTTTTGTCTTCCTTTTTACAGCTTTTACATATCTCTTGTTCTTTTTTTGTGCAGATGTACAAAGTTACTCCACAGGAAGAAAAAATCGGCACTTTACTGGATAGCATTGTTTGCAGAATGTCAACAAAAGATGTTTTATGAAAATGTGGAATAAATTTTTTTTTTAAAGGAAAAAGTGGGCTTCTTGAGATGTAAAAACACTTAATTGCAATTCGTCATTTCAGAGATAGTGGTGTAGTACTGAGTAGTTTGACATCTGAGCTTTACCCATAAACGAGCAAGCTTGGATAATCTGAGCTGGGCTCTAAGCACAGAGAGCAGTTCTGCAGTGCAAAGCAGAGTTTGCCATTGGCATTTCAGTCTGTTTTCTTAACAAGAGGAAAAAAAACCACTTTTGCCAGTACTCTAAGTCTATCATAAACAGAAGGCTTGGAAATCTGTACTTTTTCATCAAATGTTTTGCTAGTCCCAGATGGGATTCAAACATTGTAAATCATTTTTTATTAACCCTCCCCTGATTTGTTTTGTTTTGGCATCCCTGATGGATGATACCCTTTTAACGATACCGCTGCTGGGAAAGGGGTCTCTGTGGCACAAAGTATTGCTGAGGGACTAGAAGAGGAAAGTTTCCATAAACTATCAGCAGCACCTCCCTCTTTTTGCTAAGGGGACAGCGTGGCTGCCCAGCCTTTGGGAACAGTAAGAGGTGGGAGGGCCACCAGCGGTGAGGGCAGTGCAGAGCAGGACCATCAGAGATGGGTAGAACAATGAATAAGGTCAGTATGGATGATGCTAAAGTGATGTTAGCACCTGGCAATCTGATGTTATCAGATGCAGTGTACTGCTGGTGTGTTGCTGTGGTACTTCAGTGTTGGTGTTAAAGGAGAATGAGAGGTGCTCTTAGTTTATAACACTGAATTATGTGTGATGATGCTGGCTTCTAAAGCCTGGCTTCAGGTGCAGAATTCACAGAGCAATTTGTACCAGAGATTTATTGACTAACATTGTCTATACAGCTTACATAGGATTCTGAAAGGATCATCAAACTCATTTTGATTTGTTGAACCAGTGTTACAAGAGGCCACCAAGGAGAACTGAAAAGAATATTGATTTCCAGTAGTCACCAGGTCTAAGAACCCTGCATGAGTATCATTTAATCACATGTAGACATCCCATTTAAGAAAAAATTCTGTCCTAATTTAGGTAGAAATCCATATTATTTGTTACTTTTGTGCTGTATTTTTTTTCTAGGATGTGTATAAAACTGTAAAGCTGTCTGCATTTTTTTTGGTTTTTTGTCCATACTGCTCTCTGAGGTATTATGATTTGTGTACTTTCATGATATTTGGAAGAGTATATCCCAGGTTCTTACACATAGTGTTTGAGAAAACAAAATACATTTGCGGGGAGACAAAAGTCTGAGTTAAGAGCTGAAATATTACCCACTACAGTAAACAGACAAGCAAACTGACATAGAGACCTAGTGTTGCCTGTGTTTCTGTATTTAATATGGAGTTCCCTAGCTTCTGTTCTGCATTTTGATTTTGATTAATTCTTCCCTCAAAACACAGTAATAAAAATACTTTCCTTTTCTAACCAACCAAATCAGTGTCAAAATACTTAACAAATACCAAGGGAATGACAGGGTTTATCAAAAGCAATGATTGAGGAGAAATGGCTGTGCCGATTTCTTGATTTAAAGATCGTTTTACAGAATGTATCATCCTCTCTAAAGGGGAATCTGAGGCAGTGTAAGAAATGGAGCTTGGAAGGGCTTGAGTCTTTTGAAATAAAACGTGCATAACATCAGCCTGTGAGAATGACCATGGAAAACAAAAGAATTGTTTTCCTTTTCTGACTGTCCAGTTGGTACATGGAGTATATCATCAGATTTGCTGGCTGAACTGCTGACACTGGTAGCTTAAAATAACGGCAGACAGGTTGTTAGAAACAGCAGCCTCTTTTGAACCTATGTAAAACATCAGTCTGGTCTGTTTAGGAGAAATAGGAGTAAAAAGATCACTGCGTAACAATTGCTAGACAAGTTCCAAACTTGGGTTCCCCATTTCTAAGTCTTGTCAGCCTATTTAATGGGTGTAGAAACAGTAAATAGTTTGTTACTGTTGACGTGAGTTAAACTACAAAATTGTGATTCACTGTGAGACCTGGATGAGCTATTTTCATGGGTGGGTTTACTAGAAGTTATTTTGGGACCTGAAGCCTTCCATAGTACCATTAGTTAGGCAGATGATTTTGGTCTGTTGACATTGAAGACCATACCATTGCCCTCAGAGAACACGACTTTTCCCTAGTCCTAGTCACATCATCTAAGTTAAACAATTTACCTACAAAACCTGGTAATAAATGTAGATTTTGTTGACCGTGCAAAGTTACAGTTGTCTTTCTGAACACATTAAAAATTACTAAATTTGGATCTATAATGTTACTGTTAAATCAGCCACTGCTGTTTCCATAGAATCATAGAATGGTTTGGGCTGGAAGGGACCTTTAAAGATCATCTAGTTCCAACCCCTCTGCCATGGGCAGGGACACCTACCACTAGACCATGTTGCTAACTGTGCCATCCAGCCTGGTCTTGAACACTTCCAGGGATGGGGCATTCACAACTTCACAAGGCAACCTGTTCCAGTGCCTTACCACCCTCATAGTGGAGAACTTTTTCCTTACATCTAATCTAAATTTACACTCATTGAGGTTTTATACTTAACGTAAACCACTCATCTTACCACCACACTCCTTGATAAAGAGTCCCTCCCCATCTTTCCTGTAGGCCCCCTTTACGTACTGGAAGGTCACCATAAAGTCTCCCCGAAGCCTTCTCTTCTCTAGGGTGAACAATCCCAACTCTCAGCTTGTCCTCATAGGGGAGATGCTCCAGTCCCCCAGTCATCTTCATGGCCATCCTCTGAGACTTACTACAGTGGGTCCATGTCTTTCTTGTGCTGGGATCCCCAGAGCTGAACACAGTACTCCAGGTGGGGTCTCACTGGGGCACACTAGAGAGGGTGAATCACCTCCCATGACCTTGGTCATGTTTCTTTTTGATGCAGCCCAGGATACAGATGGATTTCTGGGCTGTAAGTGCACATTGCCAGCTCATGTCCAGCTTTTCAACCACCAACACTTGCAAATTCTCCATAGGGCTGCTCTCAATCCACTCATTGCAAAGCAAAGCAAAAGTGCAAGGAAAAAAGACAGGATTTTCAAAATATTTAATGTTCTGGCTGCTGTCTCCTCTGTCATAACGTGAAAGAGAGGAAGCTTAAGTATTTTCAATACCTTATTTTGGTCTCTGGTGCTTCAGAGACAGGATTATTATCTGCAGGTTTTATAAATTTAACAACTAAACCCAGAAGTATGATGTGTGGTCAATTGTTCTAGCTTGTGCTTTTTTTTTTTTTTTTTTTTAATTAATGGGGTGGTTTTTTTGTTGTTGGTTTGGTTGCTTTTTTTACCAGTACTGCCTTTTTAACATAGTGTATATAACAAAGATTGAGCGAAATCAGCCTGTGCTTCTAAGAGGTGATGACTTAAATGTCACCCACTGTCGCTGTTCATACCAGGAGTGGAGAGATGCAGCAACACACAAATTCAGCAAGAGCAGGCAAAAGAAGCAAGTTTATTAAATTATAACCCTGTTTTATATACCCTAGCCCCATAGGGCGATTGGTCAGTGATCACCCATCTCCTAGGGTGATTGGCTAAAGTTCTACAACTATTTCAAAATATTTTTCCAATGTACCGTAAACAGAACTTAACAAAACACCACGTGCTAGTCTAGCTTACAAAAAACATCCTACTGTTTTTCATAACACTGGAGAGAAAGGTAGGATTCCCACTGAATATTGTGAGAACCAGAGAAAAATCCCTCTGCTAGCAGCTTTTTAGCATCCACAACCCACCACAGAACTCAGGAGGCAAGGCAAGAAAGGAACTGACTGTGCAAAGCCATTTGATTGCAATGGCTCTGTAAAACACAGTAAAGCCATCAGGGTACTGCTGTTTGAGTTAAGGATGGTTCCCAAGCTTCTGCCCCAGGTAGATCTATGTTCAAACTATTGGCCTGTCTGTCATGCAACAGGTATCCCTCTGGGTATGCAGCAGGAATGCAAACTCAAGGAAAACTTGCCCACCCTGTCATGACAGAGGCAGTCGTCCTCCTCACGGGGAGGATGTCCAGTAGCACACCAGGATTTGGCAGCAGCCTTCACTTGCAGGCTGGTGCACTGGTGCAGGATCAGATGCACGCCTGTCTCGTGGTTGGGGGAGGGTATATTTTGACACACATCAAACCTCACAGTGATATGAAAGGGACAGTCAGAGGTTCTGCAGGGAAAAAGAAGTAGAGGGTAGGCTGTCTCACATCAGGATGACTCCTCCTGAGTGCTCTGCGACCACATCCGTAGGTACCATGATGAACATGGCAGCACAAGTGGTGCAGATTCACTGATCTGGCAGCTCAATTTACGAGCTGCAGTCTGTACATGTCTGAACTGTGTGTTTGATATTAATAAAATGCGTGTTTCTAAAAACTAAGTATGTTAAAACAAATAGTCAATCTGACTTAGAAAATCTTAAGCAAAGGAAAAATCCACGTCAGCTGTCGCTGACTGTTTGTAGGAGTGAATTCCCCTCACCCTTACATGTGCCCCCCTCCCCAGCTCTGCTCACTGGCTTCCTCTTTTCTGACATCCTGAGATGCTTTTACCTATTTACTTCCAAAGTCCTTCACAGTTCCCATCAGTCTCCTGTGGCCTACACTTAACCTCTTGCCTTGTGTTTTCAAACCAGCAGCTTCAAGCCTCCTTCTGCACCTGCTTCAGCCAGAGGAACCTCCCTTCATCCTTTGCAAAATAAATGATTATCCAGTACCACTCTTTGGCCCAGTCAAAACTCCTTCTCTCCTGCAAACGCCTTGATGGTGGTAAACTTCCAGTGCATTGAGGCCATTGTCTGTTAGACAACTCCAGTCACCTGGGGTTTTTTGTACTACTGTCAGAATGTCTAAATCCCTCTCTCTTCTCATGTACTTCAGTGGTACATTTACAATGGAGGGACCATCCTTTTGCTTTCCCTTGTAATATTAGTTCATTCTATATGGTTTATGACTGGGGTCCCTGCGTCCTAGGGCAATGTATTTAGTGAGCTAAACATCTGTTTTGTAATTCTTGTTCCTTTGTGTGCTGTTATTCAGAGAACATCACTAAAGCTTTACTCCCATGTTAAAGCATGATGCGGCGGTACCTTAACAAGGGTGTTTGCCCAGGTGGGGTAGCACAGGCAGAATGCTACACAGATACAGGAACACTGACTCCAGCACCCGCACCTGCCTGTTGAGAGCTGGCACAGGTATCTCTGGTGCTACTTTGTGCTTGGTAAACTCTCCTTGAGGTACGCCAGGCAGGGCTTCTCAGGAGCTGCTCCATGTATGTACCCCTCCTGATGACGGATGGATACAGGATGGGCTACATGATACTCTTAAGAATTGTGTTGTCTACAGGTAGTATGTAATTACAAACATATATCTATCTATCTCTTCTGAAGTATTCAGTATGTATTACAGCTCATTGTTTACCAGGATACTCTTTGTTTTTTTAGGCAATGCTGAAATTCGGGGTTTAAGCTCGGTTTAAACCCCAAAGGCTTGGACTATTGTTCCCAACAGCCAGTGCCCCTCAGAGCTGCCAGTCCATTAACCTGAGCTAATCAGGAGTAGGCAACCATACAAATAACAAGGAGTTTAATAGAGCCTGACAACTGGCTGTGTTTCCAGAAAGCTTGCAGATTTTCTGAGTGGGGTTACTGCTTGGAGTTACGTGCTGGGAGTATGGAATGCCCTCCATCAAGGATGAGCTAGTGTATGTAGAAGTTGGTACTGCCACGAGGTATTAAGGAATTATGGAAAAGCAAGCAGTGGCTGGAGATGACTTAAATATATTGGCACATGACTGAAGACTGAGCCAGTGGGTTCTGCAACAAAGGATACTTACAGACACATCTTATTCTATCGTTTTATTCCTAAATTTACAAATGCATTACCATAACTTACAAATATGCAGATGCAAGTCCCATATAAACTCTCTTCAGGAACAGAGATCAGAATTTGAGTTCTTCAGAGATCTTCCTTTGCCTGCAGAGTTGCTGGTTTTATTGATTTTTTTCATATGTTGTTGTGATATGGTAGATTATTCGCCTGCTTATAGTGTGTATTTTACCATGGACTGGAACAGGTAATCTTTGCAGAAGAAGACTGGACAATTTAAGTTCAAAGCTGGAGTGTATAGACAATACAATGACCAATAAAAACATAAGCTGAACTCTTCTTGCTAGCATGTTGTGCTTAAAGTAATTTTCAGGTACATGCAAAGAATAATATAAACATGTGTGCAGTACAAACAGGTATATGTTACCCACAAAGTTACAATCAAGTACATTGCCTAATAAATTCCCTCACAGATCCAGTTCCACAAGTAGCAACAGTTTCAGCAGTTTCAAGTAAACTGTAAAATGCTGAAAGCATTTTTTGGTACCTCCTGGGAATGGATAATTGACATAAATACTCCTTTAAATATATTTGACAAAGAAAACATATTGATGCTATAAGGATTAATCCTTTCTTGACCAGGCCCCCCAAATTGCCATTAGAAGGATCATGACAATCACTGTGTAAAGGGTATGGACTGTAGCAAGATCATCTCCACGCTCGTGCTTGAGCCCAGAGGTGCTGTGCCAGTTCTCACTTTTGTTCCCATTGGTTTTCTGTCTGTGAGCACGGAGAGAATGTATCCTGCCATAACAAAAAGAAAGATTACGATTAAAAATGATTCTTTTTTAATAACAGTTCAGTAGTGTTTATAACAAAGTCCACAGCGCGCATTGTATCATTGACTAGATTTGGGAAAGAGTTCTTCAAACTGTATGGAACTAATAAAGTCATTTCCATAATTGGAAATGCAAAAACATTTACCAGCCATTTGGTATTTCTCTCTCACTGACAGGCAAAGACACTGGGTATGGGCTTGTTAGAGGACGCACAGTGCTCTTACTCTTCACTGTTGATACAGATCAGTTGTATGAGAAAAAACATACCCTTGCATTTTGCAATAGAATAAAAGTGGCAGGGTTTAAAAAAAATTACCAGTTTCCACAGCTTTAATCCATGTGAATAAGAACAGCATGTGCTATGTGAGCTTCCCATCCTGCTCTGATAATGTGTTTCTATCTGTGCTTTTCAGAGGGGACTTCCCTCAGCAGTCTGTGTCAAAGTATTCATTAGCCAAAGATACCAATCAGGAGTAACTATACAAAGTGTATCTGCAGGATTCTCTGCAGTGACATTTTACATTGCTTTGCCACCTTTCCCAAATGGTTTTAAAGTAGAAGTGTTAGCCTGTGGTAACTGACCTCCAATTATTGTTATCACCAATGAAAATTGCCTGCTAAGCCCCAGTTGGCCTGCTTCTTTTTTTCTTTTTTAAAAAGAAAAAAATGTTGAATGTCCACAATTCCATCTGAACTGGAATGCCAAAAGGAGATCAATCAGCTTGTGATTTTCATGTACCTTAGGAGGCGGTCTGAGAAGTATTAGATGTGTTACAGCTCTGCTTCATACCTGTTCCTGCTGTTATTATCACAGAAGGCTAGGAGTTACTAAAAGTGTTACTGCAGATATAGCTTACAAGTAAAGGGCATTTAAACACAAATTATATTTATATACTTATGCACACTTGGACAAGAGCTGTCAAAAGTGATTTGTTAAAAATGAAAGAACAGAAAGTGCAATCTGCAAAAGGGAATTCATCAATAAAACAGAAGTTACGCAGCTGAGATTTTACAGAAAGTAGTTGTAGAATTAGAAATATACATTTAACAATCCTATCAGGACAAGGGCTGCCTTCTGTCTGTGTAACTGCAAAGCAAGTAACACAGTTCCTGATCATCTGGCAGCATCATGTGAAGATTGAGAGGAATATTCTGTCAGTAGTCTGCTTTCCTATTCCTACCTGAGGGGAATGCAAGTATGTGCAGCTTACCTCCTGGAAACATTCATGGTGTCTTGGTGATTGAGTTCCCAATGCGTCAGATTTCTTCTTGCAGAGAAGAAAAAGGCCTTCGTTATCCTCTTGTTGCCTTGCAGAAAAAGGAAAATCTTCACTCAATCCCAACAAAAAGAATCTCTTTTCCAAGCCCACCAACTTGACTAACCTAATCTGAGAGCACTTGATATGTGTCAATCAAAGTTCTTCAATTACTGGTTTTCTAAAGATGATTTTGACGTCGTTTCTCAAGAAATTTCCTGGAGCAGCTCACAAGGCAAGTAATGAGTAATCCCAACGACTGGCTTCTTTTAGCTGCTGGGATCCCTTCTTATAAACAGTAGCTCACCGCTGAAGTGTTGCCAAATTCACAGCAACACAAGTAACGCACAGATGGAGGGTGCTGGTGATGAAAAATGCAGGATGAGCTGTAACATAGAACTACTTTCTATTCGATCACATGCTATTTTGGGGTAAAACTTAGTTCCTTTCTACAATTGTAATTTGGCTTAACTTGCCTGGAGTGAAATTTCAAGCCACCATCACTTAGATGTGCTCTAATATTCAAGCATTTTTATGAAAAAATACGTGCCTTCTGTAATTACCTGTTAACTTTTATAACACAACCATATGCAATAAGCAGTCAATAAGCAATCGATCAGAAAGAAAATATTTGCACATTTAGTGTCAGTAACAAAGTCACATATATCCTGTTCTTCCCTGACAATCCGGGAACAAGAGGCTGTGCCAATGCATAAGTCCTCCTAAAAGCTGGGCATTGTATGATTAGATGGGTTAATAGCAGGTTTAGTATAAATCAAATGGTCCAGTAACTATGTGTAGAGCTCGTGAATAAACACAAATTTCTCAATTTGTAATTGAGAAAAACAGGCCAAAGCCCTTCTTTCTGAAAACAAAATGTGAACACCTTCTTGCATCACTTTTAAACTGTCAAAAAACAAAACAAAAAAAAAACAAAAACCTTTTTTCTCATTTAACTATTACTTTAAGCTTATTGTCACATATAAATGCTGTTAAGAGAAATCTGGACTTGTAGTTCTGGTGCATTTCTAAAGGCTTTTGCCTTTCCTTCACATAGCACTTGTGTTTGTATATAAATAAAATCAGTTTCTTTGCTTTTAGTAAAACAATTAGCAATTTTCAAATACATTTTCCACTCCAGAAAATTAAGACTGAGCTTATCTACTCATACTCTTAGCAATCTTAAAGCTCTTCTCCATAAATAACATTTATAAAAAGAACTATTTTGATTTCATCGTGTCTCCATTTCTTTGAAGTAAACATTTTACAAGGCTAGTACATCAGTGTCCATTTCAATAGGAGTGCATGTGCTGTTTACTTCTCATGGCTACTTGAATAAAACTGTGTCACGGGAACCAGCAGAGCTATTGAGGACATTGTTTCATTCTTCATTACTAGTGATATCTTAAATATGGAAAAATAGAAATACAACAATGACTTGGAGGTAGAAATTTGGACATCAGTAAAGATGTCTTGTTAACTTGACTCACTTACTGACTTGAATCACTTCTAGTTTTTTCAGATCTGATCCTGAGCATATAGGTAGTTACAGCTTTTGGAACCTGTTTTCTTAAATAACATAATACAGAGTGGTAAATGCCACAATAAAAGCTGCACACTGCATTATTCCTGTATGTTTTTCGTTTTCTTTATATATTTTTTTTCTACTTCAGCCCTAAGATCTGAAGCACTTCTAACCTATTTGCTCCTTTCCCCACTAGTTTCATCTTGGTTTTTTGTTTCTTACTGATCCTTTCACCTTTTTACTGAACTAGGCAAAAGGAGATACGTGCAAGCCTCATCTCAGAACGGTAAGATTGTCGATTTTGGTCATATAATACACTCTTGAGATCTCCCAGCTTTTATTCTTTTATCATAATTTTCTTTGTGGAAAATTATCCTTCGTAATGTGCATGGCCCAGTTTTGTGAATACAGCCAGGGACCTTTGCTCAACTTACCAATAAAAAAAATATTGCTGTTGGACTATTAGTGAGACATTCTATGACCAAGAGAAGAATGGTGAAAATGTGGAACTGAAATTGTTACATCAGTAATAGTAATTCAAGGACTCATGAGAAAAATACTGAAGAGAACAGGTATAAAATCCTGAGATAAAGATCTGGAAGACAGAAACTCTGTAATAATGAGGACTGGCCTGTTTCATGAGCAACAAAACCTGACACTTCCCTGCCTGACTGACCACTGACAGCCAGGAGGGACTCCTGGGATGATGGAGAGGGTGGAATGGCGGGAGGGAAGCATGTTAATAGTCTAGTAACCTATTTGTCCCAGCCATTTACTGTGCATATTAGCCAATACAGAGGCTATATAATTTGCTATATAATCAAGTTGCACATATCCTGGTTGCAAGGATTCATGAAAGATACCAAAATATAAATGACCAATTACAGCAAGGGTTACAAAATATTCTGTCTATATGAAAACCTACAGGTCATCATTAACCACTCTCATTCAGCCGCTAAATTCCAGTCCAGTGATTTAATTAGTCATCCCGAAATAACTCGGAACAGAAAACATCACTTGATGGCAATTTCTGAGGCCATGCACATATTAGGAGAAAACCCTAAGGACTGCACAACATTAAACATCAGAAGAAATGTGAAGAGTGGTGTTTTCCTGCTGTTTCTTACTGATATGGGTCTACTTTTACAGCTATTCTATCAGTCAGCCCATCAGTAGCTGGGACTGAATTCCAGGAATCTTGCTACTCCTTATGCCAGCTTAGACACAGGTAGTTAAGTTAGTAGGACAATCACATCCAGCAAAGGTGTGGAGGAAACCAAACGAGTGGTCTGCATCCTCTACCACACCCTGGAGGGCAGCTGTGGCGGGGGTCACCCAGAAGCCTTGCACCCCAGCATGGTTCTGAAGCTAAGTCCTTCAGTAATGTCCAGATGCTCCAGGCAGCTTTCATAGAATCATAGAATGGTAAGGGTTGGAAAGAACCTCTGGAGATCCTCAAGTCCACCCCCTTGCCAGTGCAGGAACACCTAGGGCATGACACACAGGAACAGATCCAGGAGGGTCTTAAAAGTCTTCAGAGAAGGAGACTCCACAACCTCTCTGGTCAGACTGTTCCAGGGCCCTGTCACTCCCACAGTGAAGAAGTTTTTCCTCATGTTGAGGTGGAACTTCCTGTGTTTCACCTTGCTACCATTACCTCTCGTCCTATC
>WTSP01011494.1:0-44128 GCA_025331215.1 Actenoides lindsayi
CTCTCCGAGCACAACATCTTATTATTTTACGACTGCTTATCTCCAGAACACTCTGACCTTGCTATTCTCTTATACTAACTGTATCCTATACTTGGCCAACTCCTCGTCAGCAAGTTTCTCCATGGGAACATGACCCTTGGCCTGAAGCCATTCCTCTACACTGGGCACCCTGCTCTGGGTGACCCTGCTGGAGCAGGGGGGATGGACAAGATGATTCTCTTCCAACCCCTACCATGCTGGGATTCTGTGATCCTTTTCTCTTCTATGAGCAAATTTGAGAGCAGGCTTAACTCCAGCAACAGCCATGTGCTCTCTCCTTTGTGCCTGTATTACTAGCACAGACTCAAGACACAGACTATGTAGAAACAGCCATAGACAGGACAAACAACACCATGAACCCTGTGTCTGGGTGGCCCACACAGCTGAGAAACAGCAGAAGTCAGCAGGTTCAGTTGCTCTTGCATTTCAGAAATCCTGCGCCAAATTCTTCCCGTACTTCAAGACAGACAGAGCTGCTCTGAGTTCAACATTTCCAAAGAGGTTCTGAACATGGCCCTTGAGCTCTGTCCACGCTGAGGGCCACATGCTGCTGCTGCTTGCCTTAAGGCAAGGATGTTATCACTTCATTCAAGGGAGACCTCCCTGTCCACAGGAATCGGTACCCCCAAGGAAGGCTTTGAACACTGGAGCACATGAGAGAAAAAGGAGACAACCTGCCATGCTTGGCAACAGCACCTGAAAGGACCCCAGGCTGTGGTCTGATGATGCAGTTTCCTCTGGGGAACACAACCTCAGCTGTCTGTAGAAGAAAGTTCCTGGTCAAGCACAAACAGGTATACAACCTGTGCCTTTAGGAAAAGAGCATTAAAGTGAAGTAATACTGGAGCCAGCATCAGCTACGGACAACTGCCTGAAAGGTAATGAGTCCTGAGAACTTTACTCCATCCGAATGCAAGAAAACCTAATTTCTCATGCTATTTGCTGAATAAAAAGTGGGGGGGGAGTGAAAAATACTCACAGCACCGATATTAAATACAGTGATTCATAAATATACAAAGAGCAAGAGCAGTGCATTCTCTGCTGATACTGTTCCGAAGAGATGCCGCCCAGCTGTACAAGGGCTCATCTGCACACACACAAAGATGAAAGGACTCCAGCAACAGTTGGCCATTTTTGCAACGCCTGCCTACCCCAAACCCTTCTCCTGAGGTGGTGTCACAACTCGTTGCCAGGAAAATTGCTCCAATATAATCTATTTCCAACGGGTAAGATCAAAGGGAACCAAGTTAGAGAAACTGAGATTTCTCCGTCTATCCATTTGCACAAACTGCTTCTATACCCTTAAAAACCAGGAAGGCAAAGATACCAGATAAGCTCAACTTGTCCCACGCACCAGCTAACCACTTGCTGCTGAGTGAGAACAGAGGAAAAGCTCCCTCTGACTTCACACACGTAAAATGATGGAGACTGTGTGTTCCCAGTACGGGTGTGTCTACTGGTGCTTGCTTTGCACATCCTCTCTCTAATTCTCAACTATACACACAGAGGCAGGAATTATTGATTTCCAGGCTACATTGCAGGCTCTGATTATTCAGTGAGGTCTCAATGGGTAATTAGAGGAATGATTTGTTGCTGTTGAAGCATTTGAAAAATTGTCAGTAGCCAGCCCAACCTTGTCCAGTCTGTTCTGCCAACATGATTTCATACTTTGTTGGTGTGCATCTGGGGGCTGCGGCACAGGCATATGCTTTCCTACCTGTGACCCCTGGAATTAAACCTCTTCTCTACAGCACTCAAAGTCTTCAATTCCCATTTATATCAGCAAGGCAACCCAGGAGAGGTTCCTGGTCCCCTCCTGGAAACTTGGTGCCTCCCTGGGACTTGGTGCTGAAAGGACAAAAACAGACACAAATGTGGCACTGGGGGATCGAATGTGTTTTCTGTCTTCCTCTTGAGAAAACACACTCTTTTTCATCTGTTGCCCATTTCATTTCAATTAATTTCAATTTCATTTCATACCACACACATTTTTTTCCAGATTAAAGAATCTTCACCTGAAGTTACATACAGATATTTTGGTATTCAGCACTTTTTTAGATTGATATCCCCAAGGTCTGTAGAGGCCCATTCAAAAGCGTGCGGTATCCTCATCATTAAACATGCCTCTACAGACGAGCGTAGGTCGTAACAGGTCTCAGAAAGATTGCTATCATACAAGCATCCTATTAGGCTAAAAACCCAAATAAATCCCTCTTAGTCAGAAGCTTATCTAGGCTTGAATTAACAGCCTGCGCATCCGACTCGCCACTTGCTCTGTGCGCCCTTGCTGCAAACGGTCACCATTTCACACTGCTTCTGTAATTGTGTTGAAAAAGGCCATCAGATTCAGAGCACCATTTCCCATATTTCTGAATTACATTTATAGACTGAGGCGCTCCAGGGTACAGCGCACGCTTATCTTTCTGCACTTTAAACCATGGCAGGGGTACCGCAGCCCCGCGCTAAAGATGCATTAGCAGAGTCATGCGGTGACAAATTGCATAACACCTGCTTTTGCTAGGCTGAGCTCTAGTCTGCTATTAGTCCCTGGCTTTCAGGAACAAAGTGGTTTACACACAAAAGAATAAAGTAAAACTCAGCCAGGGTGGAGTTGTAACTCAGTGCCGGCACATTATGCTGATGAAGCTTTAGAGAATGTCACCGTCGACAGCCAGGAAGGCCAAAAAGCTTGAAAGCACCAAGTTTATGCACACGAATCCGGTGATGCCTGAAGTCACAGCCTCTGTCACTGCACACCCCGCCATGGGGCAGAGGCTTGTGTCTATCACAAGGATCAGGTTGTTTACCCCCAAAGGTCTAATCCCATTTTCCAACAAAAGATACCATGGAGAGCGTTGCCAATCTGAAAATATTGAGGCCAGGAGGCTGCCTCCCTGCCCTGCCTAAGGTGTGCTGCTGGTTCCAGTAAGACTATTATGCAAGGAGGGAGAAATAACTTCTTATTCAAGGCAGTGGCCTGGAATCCAGAGAACTGGCTCCGAGCTCCGAGTCTGCTGAAGATTTCTTAGCGACGTTGACTCAGCCGGTTAATCTCTCCTCACTCCAGTTATCCCATTAGGAGAATCAGGAGATAACCCTTTTAACTCACGTGGGTGTTGCAGGTACATTCGAGTTGCTGAAGAGCTCTGATACAAAGATGATTTATGCTATAAAAGCACATAAGTGCATTAGGAATTCTGTGGCTAGCTGATTCCCATTTCATAACACCCACTGAAACCGGCATATAGAGCTCTTAATCCGTAGAGAAATTCATTTTAATCCCCAAATCTAGTTAATGGCACTGGGTTCCTTCAAGATCACCACACACACAAATCTATCCATCCCAGACAATCTGGCTATCAGTGGGTTAAGAGTCACAAGAAAAAGGGGGAAATGAAATAAAGACAAAGACTAAATAAACCCACTTAATTATAATCATTCATAATTCATCAGTGTTTCAGCTGGTGTATTTAAACTTTCCACAAGTAGAGCCCTGCATAAATTCCCACATGCAAAAGGTCAGCTGGGCTAATTTAGTTCTGTCATTCAGAGGCCAAGGCACGGACACCGTATTGCAAAAGCGTACAGTTAGTTTTGACCTGAACTAGGAACAGAGGAAATCTCTTGAATAAATTGTGTTGGGGTTTGGTTGGTTGGTTGTTTGGTTGGGTTTTTTTACTGTAGCAGATCCCAGTTTAACAAAAGCATCACGATACTGAGGAATGAGTACTCCAGAGCAAAGCAGTTATAAATGATGACAAAAATATAACTAGTAAAAACACCAAAGTAAAGAAACCACATCAGGTTAGGTATGAGGTGTCCTGTCGTAGATCAAACTTCAGCCTGAATACAGTGAACTTCCCAAAATGAGTGTATCACTCTTGTAGAATGACTAATGCAATCATCTTGTTCTTGTGGCCTGACAAGAGCTTTCTGTATGAGATTTAAGGTGAGAATTTAATAACATCATTGAGCTAGAGCTAATGTCATCTGGCACTTTAAATCTCTCCGATGGAAAGTTATCAGCAGATAAAAACCTTTTTTTTACGTTCAGTTAGTGATTCAGAGAGGTAAATGTGCTGAAATGGCATGACTGAAATGAAAGGTATTGTTAACATTCATTCTTTTGCAATAAAGAATGAATTTAGGAGCTCAGTAAGGCTGGTACGTGGAGCTCTAGATAAAACCAAGCACAGCCGAAGCAGATGCTATTTCAAACTTACTCTTTTACCTCCATGTTTCACTTTAAACCTTATTGGCAAACAACATAAAAATAATTAAAAACCTCAGTTACTTCACAACTGGCTGTCTTTTAACTACATCATCAGCTAATGCTCTTCTAGTTTTCCGTGGCACTTTGATGCAGATAAATATCCATGTGATAGTGGTGGGAAACAATAAAGCAGACTTTATCTGGAAGCCTAAATAAGCCTCAAACTTTGATGAATGAGAGAATTAGGTTCTTATTTCCCAAATCATTGTTTCTGTTCTGAAGGGTCATGACTTGTAGTCTTCCTGCAACCTGGATTTGATGACAAACGGTCATCAGACTTAACAGAGGAATGCAGTTGGCTTTTTGAAGGGGCTGAAAAGACACAACCCTTAGAATTTTTAAAATTGGTGAAGAACTTAAAAAATGAGTGATGGAGTTGTCTGGTCAGGAGACATTTAGGCCCACGTACAGTGCAGCAGCAGAGAAAGAAAATAGAGCCCAGGGAAGAGTTAACAACTGGAGGCACGATTTTGGTGACAACAACAACTAAACTTACTGGTTTTCTTTGATAGGTGATTTTCTAGATGAAAGAAAGGTGGGGCCTTCGTGAAGATTGACATTAGAAAAGCATTTGATGAAATACCACATGGGAAAAATAATTATTAAGCAGAAGAAGATAAAGATTAGTGCAAGGAATATAATAAATATAATAAAATCTGGGATTACAATGGAAGTTATGGGGCAAAATGGAGGTGACTGCAGCTGTAGGTCAGAAATGAAGGGGAACCAGTCAGGTCTCCTGTTTTCATACAATGGCTGCAGTTAAAACCAGGACTGAGCTGTGACATTTGCTGAGGGATGTCATCGGGGAGGATGAGTATTAGCATATTGCGTGGGAAGAACCTGAGACGTTCAAGAACAGGAATAGTGGAAATGGAATCAAATTGCATAGTACAAAAGTGGCATCACCTTGCACTTAGAGACAAGGAACAAGAAGTTTTTCTGTAAGCTGAGAACTCATTAGTGATGACAGAAGGGGAAAAAGGCCTGGGGGTATTCATGGAGGACAGGATGACTAAGCCATGATGGAAAGAGTAAATACAGCTCTCATTTGTTATGAGGCAAAATGTTTCTGGTAGAAACAGAGAAGTCTCTGTGCCATTGTGTAGCTCAGAGGTGCATCTGCAGTACAATTCTAAGCAGCTGTATTTAAACAGAGGAAAAAAATTTGAGTCTAGAGCAGGCGATGAGGATAATCAAGGAAACAAACGCCTTTGTCTTCCAAAAGGATGCAAACAGAAGCGAAACAAAGGCTTCTGGAGTCATGGATGCTGTCCACAAGCACAGCAGAGAGTAAACACATATGAGGAGAAATAATGATTTATGCTGCAGGGCAGCGTGGGCACAAAAAAGCATCAGTTTGTCATGATCACATATTAAGATAGAGATCAGAAGAGGAGACAGACAGAAAAGCCATCTTCTTATGGGAAAGTGGTAACAAGAACCCAAAGAGGAACAAGAACTCTTAGTTTGAAGGTGCAGTGTGATCCCCTTCCTATATTATAGCATACAATATTATACAACATAAAATTATATAATATCATACAATATTATAGGACACTATTACGTGGCATATAATATTATATGGCATATACTATACGACACAAATATTTGCAGACCAGTCAACTTGCCTCAGCCCGAGTGATCCCCTCCAGTCCCATTTCTCTGTGCATTTCTTAAGCAAAAACAAAAAACACCCCACAACTTTTTCCCTCCCCTCTCCCCATTAGCAGTCCCAACTCAAATACTGGTAGTGGGACTTAGATGGTTTTCTGAAATACGTGGAAGTTTAAGAGCTCAAAGGGATGTGGCTTTCTTTCGCATGTAGCTTTTTCAGCCTTTCTCTCTGAACCAGCTGAATTCTAAATACTGATATGAGTACCCAAAGTAGCCTGATAAAATCCTGGTATACATCAAAGAGCTGAAATTGAGACTTCAATCCAGCTAAAAACATGCCAGTTACCAGAAAACAAAACACCACAGCAGGAATGAATGCGCTTTGGCTTTCAGAGACTTTAACAAAACCCAGCAAACAAAAAAAGCTTGCAACAATAACAAATGAGTCCATCCAAGGGAGCAATATATCACCTGCTTCTATCAATTCTATGAAGGTTTGTCTTCTGTGATGCTACATGTACTGAATCTTCTCATGTGTTAGTATTAATCTAAGTGGATAATGACCAAGGAGCTGCTTATGAATGGCTTGGGAGATACTGGGAGAAGAGGTTTATGGTTTCAAAAACTTTGGTGGAGGGGGATTCAGTCTCATGTTGTTATTGCCTGCAATGACTACGCAACGCAGAGAGTAATTAACCTTGCCAGGCTGATTTGCTGATATGTCCGATAATGTATTTCTTCTTCTAAGTAAAAATGCACACTCTATGAAGACAGCTGCCCCTTCTTTTGAGTTGTAAGCCCATTGAGAAGGTAGATATTTAAGTCTTTAACCACCTTTCTTTGGAACTCTGCTGCACCCTTAATCAATTCAATGTTTAGTGGCTGTTTTAATACCCCAGCAGGAGTGATTTTACAAGCTAGTTTCCAACTTTCCTCGTTACTGAATCAACCAGTAAGAGATTGTGTTTTCAGCCACGTATGTAAAGCAACTGCAAAGGAGTCCTTGTTTCACAACTGCAACCTTGTCCCACACTGGATACTTCTGATCCGGCAATGCATATATGAATGTCCTTCATTTCAAGCACACTTCCCTCAACTGAGTAATGCCCTTTAAAAAAGCAGGATAATTAATGTGCTTAAAGCCAGAGGCCTTGTTAAGCTCTTTGCCACAACAGGTGCTCCGCTCAGGTGCACTTGGCCAGGATCCAGGTACTCAGAGCTACCAGCCTGGAAGTGCATCAGGCAGTTAGAAAGCTCCTTTTTTTTGGTGAATCAGAGCTCCTGATTGGGCTTCAAAGCCAGCAGCTATTGAACGATCTTATCAACAGAATCCATAGTTTAAAGCTGCCTTTCTCATTTGTGAGGTACGCAGAACTGGAAATTAGACTCCTGTTATTTATTCTTTCCAGAGATCTTTTCATATAATCTTCACACAGAATTCTGTAAGCTCTTCTAATTAGACCAGAAGCATTCCACACCACGCAATGAGTTGCTACGTTGCTGCAGGAGATACAGACAGAAATGGCTGTTCTGGCTTAAGTGGGATGTGACTAGAGCTGTCTGAAACAGGAATGGTGGATTGGGGAGGTCTTCAGCCAGAAATCTGATTTCCTATCTGCTTTTATAACACAGCAAAATGAGCAGTCATGAGGCAAGCGCAAGACAGGTTTAAAATGAGAAATTTTAAGGGCTATTAAACTTGCTAAAAATGTTCCCAGTGGATCAGCATAAACTTACTGAGTGCCTCTATTTCTGTAATTGTGATAGAGTGGGAGCACTCGCAGCGTTCAGTGGTTCATTCAGCCAGCTCCTACAGTTTGGTGGTAGCCACCTTGGCTGACACAAAACCAAGGAGGGCTAGCACAGCATCTGCACAACTGAAACAGGGTTCTGGTTTGTTTTGCATCTATGACATTTTTCTTGAGTCTTATTGTTCAGAGTCTTGTTTTAAGTTTCTCTGTTGCTTATTTTTGATAGTCATCCTTTTTTTTTTTTTTTTTTTTTGCAGAAGGGTTTGATTGCTTTTAAATTAATTGGAAAAAAACAGACTTGAAAAGAGAGGATAGATAACTTTTTTTTTTTTACCCAATCTATGGGCAAAATCAGAGCCATCCAAACTAGTGTTAATTTGCCCAACACGCCACCAAAGTGAATGTAGCCAGGTGAAGAAAGAAAATGCAGTTACTGATGGGCAGTCTGCTCAAATCCAAGACAAAGCATGGAAAAAGAGTATGGCTAGGTCATATTTTGCACTTCTAGGCAAGTTTGGTTGAGACTATGAATCCAAAGGAAAGGAATGAGTCCATTCTGAAAGTGAAGAAGATATGAAATATATGTACTGGGCAACAAGAGACACCTCCTAATCACCAGAGCTTTGAATCGACTTTTGGACAGGACCTGCATCCATAACTTCTGCCCTCAACGGCCTGTATAATTGCTGTTGACAATACAAGATTTATTCTAGATTTACACTGGGGCTACTGAGAGCAGAGGCCAGGCTTTTAATGTGAAATAGGTCCCCTGAGAGCCATTGCTGGCTAGCAGAGAGTGACAATTTGCATCATAAGAACTGCGATGACAGTGACATCAGAATGTGCCCTGTCAGCAGGCACACAAGTATTGAGATTTTGATTTAGTGGCTGAAGTGCTTGGCACTGGAGAAAAAGTCTGGGAACCAGGGAAACCATACAGGTCTTTGCCTTTCTGTCTTTGGTCCTGCCCTACCATCAACACCCAGTATGAACAGCTGTATAACCCCACATCTGACCAACACCTTTTAGAAGCGATGCAGAACTTACCTGAGCACTCTAATTCACCCTTCACAGATGGTCCAAGCATCCTGGAAGGAAACCTGGGGAAGTTTCTCAGCCACATATCTCTATAGAGGGTGCAAAATGTGGAACTAACTTGACAGCCTCTTTAAGTTTCAGAAAGGATGGATTGGCAGAAAGAATTAGGTGTGCCCTTAGAAATAGTCACGGCCATCTTCTGCTTTATTTGGGCACAGGACCGGGCTCTAACGTACACTTCTGCAGCAGCACAAAGGAGCTGGGAGGCCATGCTGGCTGCCAAGGCAGAGATTCCCCTTGCAGAGGGAGTTCATGCACTGCAAAGCCAGAAACACCTACTCCGTATCGTTTTCCCTCCCTGCGGAGTTTCTGTAGGCAAATGTCAGCAGCAGCTCACGACCACGATTCTCCAGCTGCTGCAACAGCTGCTTGGGGTCAAGGTCGACCTGGATAATATTAGAATAATCAGAAGGCTGCTTTGAATTGTTCCAAGAGCTGAACCAGCTGGCTTAAGTTTGCAGAGGAGACCACGTTTGTCCCTCCCAGACCCACTGTCAGGATTTCCTTCTCCACAACTCAAACCCTTCCTCGCAGAGAGAGAAAACCATAGGGGCAGGTTAGAGAGAGCTGCTGAGGATGTCCAACGCTCTATTTGAGGGGGAGCACGAGGGAAGATTACCCTGGTACTGCTACCAGCATATTTTCTTGTGTCAGGAGCAGATCTTTAGTGACTGACAGTGCTCCAGGCACTTTAACCAACTGCTGCCCTCATTTAATGCCAAGTTTGCCCAAATCTTTTACTTCTGCCAATCAAACCTCAAGTATGCCTTCCAAAGTTTGTCTTCAAGTAAAATCTTTTTTGCCACACTGATTCGGAAAGCCACCCGACAGAGCTCTCCTGATCAGCAGGAGGGGAACAAGATATTTCCTGGAATAAAGCTCTTCATTAAAGGACTTTCTCTACCAGGGAAGCACAGTGTGGTTGTTAGAGCATGTAATTAGAAGTCAAAGGACTAAAGCTTAAATAAAATAGCTGTGTGACTGAATTATTAACTTCCTTAGCTATTAATTTGCAATATATACCAACTCATCTCCATCACAGGGATGTTGAGAGGCTTAATCAGTGAATATACCTGAAGCACTATAAAATGTTGAAAAGCTGAATACTTGGCTTTGTGGAGGTGACCATTTTAGTAAACACTTATAACCGAACCAGGAAGCTAGTAGATTTTGAGCTAAAAAAAAATAAAAATAAAATGCACCTGCAGTAGGACTTTAACACTTTCCTCTCTTCACACTTGGAATGAGTTCACTGGAAGCACAGCTAAGAGTAAATTGTACTTTATTAATGAGCAATACTGTTCATAGAATTACATTTGTACTAGTCCTAAAAGTGTATCTCGCTATCATGAGACAAAATTTATGAGCATTTGGGTCCAGGATCCTTTCCCTAAATAATTTTCAGCTTCTAATGAAAGCCTTACTTGCTTGTCAAAAAAACCCAAAGAGGTAAAGAAAAGTCCTCATAAAAAGAATGAAATTTACCAAAGAGACAAAAAAAGCACATTCAGGAGGCTGAGCTGTTTATTTTGTGGTGTATTATAACCACTGGAAGCAACCCAGACTTGCTTTCCCTTCATACAAGCCCAGGCAGAGTCCCCATCCCTGGAGGGGTTTAGAAGACATGCAGATGTGCTGCTGAGGGACATGCTCCAGTGGCAGACTTGACAGCACCAGGTTTATGGTTGGACTCGATGATCTTCAAGGCCTTTTCCAACCTAAATGGTTCTATGATTTGTCAAATCCTCAGTGAGCATATTTAAGCAAGAACGTGGTTCTTCCCTACTCTCTGCCCCACGATCTAAGGGTGCCTTCACACACGGAATTACCCAGACCATGCACCTGAGCTCCTAGGTGCCTGGATGATTCAAGGACAGTTCCCGTGACAATGCTGGTCCACATCAGAGTCTAGAAAGGAACAACCCATCAGGAGTGGAGGCTGCAGGTGGAGAAAGAAGATGCAGTAAACAGCAGTCATGTGTAAAATAGCTTCTTAAACCCACCTCCTGCTTTCCTCCTTATGAGTCAGTAAACACAATGGTTTGAAAGCAATCCCCAGCAGTGGGCAGGGAACGTAAGAAGTTACATTGTCCTTATAAGCACAAAAGTACATGCTCCTAGAAGAAGTTAGTAAGGAGATTCACATGGCTGTTTTAAGGTACCAATTTGGCAGTGCATTTTAGGCAGACCTCTCAAGGGCTAGTGAGCTCAATTATGTATTGCTGAAGTAGGAACCCAACGGATAGCCCAGCCCTCTGTGCCACGTGCTACATGAACACGTGCACAGACCGGCCTCAAGAGCTTGCAAGCCAAACAGAATAAAGGAAAGTGGTGTTATGCAGGTTGGAGAGATTACCTGTTTCCATCCAAAGAGTTCAACAAAGGTTCAAACTTTCCAACGTGCTTGAGCTACTCCTGTGTCCAGACATAAAAATCTATATCCTGCTGTCCCTACTTTAAGACTCAGCCATAGCTGCAGAGCATGAAGATACTGAAGAACGTTACAAGGCAAGGAAAAAAGAATCCAGGACTCAAGTCCTGAGCAAAATTATCCCTTCATAATAGGATAATGCCAAACTCACAGGTTACAAAATATATTTTTCCCCTTACATCATGAATGACCTTAACTCCCAACTTTGCTTCTAGAAACTTTCCAGAGCTGTACTTCTCTCTTGACATTTCTCTTTTTACCTTTACCTTTTGCTGGGATGCTTTTCAGGTCTCTTGCTCTTCAAAACAGATTCTGAGAGTGAATGTTTTTTGAGAAAGAAACTAGAACTGTAAGAAAGGGGGAACTACGCATGAGAGGCTCACGGCTATAGGAGCAGGGCAAAATGCTAAAGGTTATGAAGAAATAACAAAGATCATCTTTACATCACAAGCATGAGAAAACAGAACACTTATGATGGAAATCCTGAAAATACTAAGCAAAGTAAGGACAAGTAAACAATGCCAGGAGCCTGGGGACAGGGTAACGAAACCAGAATGTTTCATAGCAATTTATAGTGAATGCCATCGGGTTACAACTAACTAATGGTACAGGAGGGACGACTGAAACCAGACATTACACACAAGTATGGGAAAGGCTGCATCTTACAGTCACAACACAGCTGGGGTTGCTGATGGAATCCCTTAGCTGTGGAAAACCCTCTCCCATTCTGGGGCTTTGCATGGCATCGTGCATGCCCTTCAGGGCAAGAGTTGATGTGAGAGCTGGAAAATCGTTTGGCTTGTGGATGGACTTACTGTGAGATAAGCTGCGTGGCATGGAAAAGCACCGTGCAGGCGTGGGAAGGAGTAGGCACTTGAGGGCTTGGTGGCATGTTTATAGAGACTCAGAGGCTCAGACAAAGGTCATCTTGTCTTTTGGACTGTAAGACAACTCCAGACAATACGCCTTTTGCTAATTAGTAAACAAACATCAGGGAACAATAAAGTCCTGGCTTTGACAGGCCTTGAGATACTGAAGCAGGGGAGCAGGGGGAGAAGGGCAAGAAGGGCTGAGCAGGCTATTGAATAAAATTTGCATCTTACAGAAACACCACAGGTTTCAAAAGCGACCGGTGTGGACTGGAGAAAATGGCCTGTAAATAAATCAGAAAACACTTGACTTCAAAGTCTATGTCACTGGCAAATGGGAATTAAGGTCTAATTATCGCACTGACACGTTTCAAAATTAAAAAACAAAACAAAACAAACAAACAAGCACACATTTTCTGCAACTGTGACAGTGTCAAAACAAATATCTGCGTGTTCGAGCAGATGCCAGCGATCGTAGAGGCGTATATGTACTTGCAACTTGAAAGAGAACAGTTTCTAAAATTAGAGGCGTAATCTGTTGCCCTAATTGCAACACACACATAAATCTTGGTTGGAGGAAAAAGTGCTGATTTCATCTTTCCCTTTTTTCCACAGAAAGAACCTGACTTCTGAGCGAAAATAAACTGCAATAAAAGAATCAGCGGCATCTTGAGATGGATTCAGCCCCATCTCCGAGCGCTATTATTTTTCCTTTTCATCCTAATACTGTTATTTGCAGATGTAAAAAGACTGTTGTATAAATCATTGCATTTGCATTGTAGCTAGGGGTAATAATAGTATCCTTTGCTGAGATGACATGATGTCTCGCTCCTAAAGATATGGACCAACTTTCCACAGAAAATATTTGTGGAAGAATATTTGTGGAAAGAGCCCGGCACTGACAGTTAGTTAAATACTTCACAGAAACTATGGCTTGTTGTTATTATAGTCACAGTCTCAAGACAAATGCAGATGTAAACAAAGTGGCTTAAGCCAAAGATAAGGTTCTTCAATAAAGAATCCACGTGCAAAACAGCACAGAAATCATATCCCTACGATAGCAACATCAGACTTCTTTAAGGCATCCTCACAGAGACAGATCTTTAAGAGACCTAAATGTGATGAAAATGCATGCCCTGCAGGCTTTTTCTGCCCTTTTTTATTCAATTATCTCTTATGGCACCTATAGTGCAACCTCTTGGTTTAACCGAGAGCTTAAAGGGAATCCAACCACCAGAGAGCTGTTCTGTCAAAGGTCAAGGGTCACGGCTCCACTCAAGTCCTTACAGCCAAGATGCATTTGTCCAAACTCTAGCCTGATGTGTGCCAAACAAAGCAGCTCTCAGGTAACAACCTGCAGAGAAGGGCTCAATACCACGTTCTGTGTTAGGTGTGGAAGAAAGAATGACAAGGAAAGTACATCAGGGAAAAAAGAAAAAACTTTGCTAACTTGAAGGATCTAGTGATGGGATCTCAACTATTACCACTCCAGACAGAGATGTTGCAGTTCCAACAGGTAGGGTGCTATGAACACTCCAGCTCGGTGCTCAGTACTTGTCAGAAATGCAACTCAAATGTTAGAGACTATTCTGAAAGAATTAGAGAGGAAACCCCCAAAAAATCATTATTATCTTGATTACTATGTTCAATTCAGGTCCTCTCAGCTCAAATAGAACTTGAAGATTATACTATACATCCTCTCGACTGCCACCCTTTAGCCATTGATCAGCATTGATCATATCTCAGTCTTGTCTTGGCCAGCTGAACAGCCCCAGGGCTCTCAGCCTTTCCTAGGCACAGAGATGCTTCAGCTGGACCTGTCAAAGCTAAAAATGCACAGCCACAAAAAAATAATCAGACAAAAAAAACTATGGTGGGTAAAATAAATAAATCCATTGAAGTCTCCGAAACATGAAGACAGCGGAGCAGGCTGAGAACCTCAAACTGCTGGAGGCTGAGAGAGTTCACCAGCAAGGAGGACTGAACACTGGCAACGTACTCAATGAACCTGACCTACCCTGTCTGTCCAGGGTCTGGGCCCCATGGCCCAACACAGCCATCTCCATGACCTCTGTAACCTCTCTCCAAAAACAGCCGCGAGAGGGGAAGCGGGATTTCTTCTACAGCTTCCTGAGACAGAAGGGAGCTTAACAGCATGCTTAAAGCTTACTAAATGTAACAGGCATCAATCCTTTCTTAAACTGAGGTCTTTTCTAGGATTGGAGGTCTTGTCATTACTATTCCTATCAATGTCTTGGAACAATTGTCATCACCTTCTGTTACCATTTTCCCAGGTGAAAAAAGGCACGATGTGTGTAGTGGCATCTCAGTTCATCAAGGGCAGGCCGAGTGCACGAGGCTGTGATTTAGTTACATCAGAGCTCTGCTGCCAAAGTTGATGGTTACTGCTGCAGGGGAGTTTGACAACCAGTGACTCTTACCACCTATGAGGTATAAAACTTACTCACAGTTCTTTGTATTTACTAATAATACATTGTTTTTGTTTTGCTTTTACGCTCTAATTGAGGAGATGCAAACTTCCCAAAGGATTTTCTTTAAATCAATGAATTATTTAGAACTGTCAGTGAGTTTCAGGTATGCTTTTATTTTAAAAGTTCACTGATCATCTTCCATATAGAAGATACAGAGCAAGAAAAAAATAAGAACCTAAGGGAATTTGTGTGTTCAGTGATGCTAATGCCTAAGACTCTGGTCATGTTTTCTAGATGTAATAATATATCCTATAGCCTTTTGGACTAATCAAATGAAAGGAGGGGATTTATGTTCCAGTGTGCTTTAAGAAGAGGGCTTAGAAGATTCCCAAAGTAATTTCATTTGACATTCAAAGCTATTTGATTGCAGTTTCTGAACATTTCTACCACATTTGTATTCAGCGTGTGGCAAGCTGAATTTTGTGATGTTTTGAGGCTGACTAATACGTGGTGTTGGTCTTTTCCTTCTTTTTATCCTGTTCCACAGTGCTGATTGCTTTCATACCACTAAGGCAAAAGCAGCATGAGTACATTCAAAACTGTTAACATGAGAAAAATCCCAGTCACAAGCATACTGGGGACTATTATATAGTATTTGAGGACCTGAAATTTAAGGGGAAGAAATGGAAGCCTTATTGTATACTACGATAAGCAATTTTCCACCACTGCAAATTCTGCTAGGATGGTGCAAAAGCTGCTGCTAATATATCTTCAGAGGACAAAATGCTGATGTAAATACATTTGTGAGGCTGCATTATTCCGATGATTTTATTTTTACTAATATGATACGGCAGGGCTGGCATAAAGGCAACTTTAATCCTCTTTATCCTCATCTCTTTCTGCTCTTGCATCTCACTTTTCAATCATCTTACAGGCCCTGTACACAAGTTACATTCTGCTTCACTATTTGGCTGCAGAGAAAACTAGTATCTTCAGCAATTTCTGATGGCTTAAGGACCGCTTGCTTTTCCAGCACGGTGGCAGAGGCAGGCTACCAGCTGTTGCCTGACCCAACCATGCAGAGACATTCCAAAAAAATACAGAGCCCACCACCATGAAGCATCTCAAACTTCCAATCATCACACCAGTTTTTACAGGACAGGGACTTTTTAGCTCTCTGGGAAAAGCACCGTTTGTGGGTCAGTGGATGCTCCAGTTCACACCCCAGCTACTTCTGCACTCAGGATTTCCAGATTGCCTCTGTTCCGGCACTGCCCTAAAAGTCACCTAGACAATAAAAGCCATTTTGCTCCAAATCTATGCAGATATTTCATGTTAAATGCCCTCTTCTTCTCACTACAACTGCTGCAGGTTCTTACTGTAATGGGAACTAAACTGGGACCTCTGCAAGCGCAGGGCACAGCACTGGGTTTGTCCTTGCCTGCGTAACGCAGTTCTTGCGAGCAAGAACCATCCAACCTTTACTTGCTTTGAAAATGCAGAAAAAACCTTGAGCAAGAAGTTCTCCTCATTCTTCTGGTAGGGAGGAAGGCAAGTGAAAGCTAAAACAGAAGGTGATAAATGCTGAGTCCTGCCTATTCACTGCTACAGGCTTTACAGCGGCAAGTGCTGGCAGCTCAGTGGGGTGGTGGAGTGGGACAAGCATGGCTTGCTAAACCCAGCTCTTAGCCATCACTAAGTTCAAGAAGCTGCAGTGCCTGGTGATTCACTGCTCTGGAGGCCTTGGAGAAAATACTTTCATACACAGCTCATTAGTTTCTGTGCTGTCTCTCACTCTCCGTCCAAAGTCCAGCAGTGCACAGGTTGCTCAGCAATCATAGAATTTTTTTGGCTGGAAGAGACTCATCAAGTCCAACCATTAACCCAGCACTGCCAGGTCACCACTAAACCATGTCCCTCAGCACCACAGCTACAGGTCCTTCAGGGGTGGGGACTCCACCACTGCCCTGCACAGCCCGTTCCAGGCCTTGACAACCCTTGCGGGGAAGGCATTTTTCCTCATGTCCAACCTCAACTGGAGGCCATTTCCTCTTGTCCCACTGCTTGTGACTTTGGAGAAGAGACAGACTCGCACAGTGCTCCTGACAAAGTCCCTGTACCCACCAGCAAAGCGATCCTCCCCCTGCCTGCTCCACCCGAGAACCCTTGAGCGGCCCAGAGGAGCATCTGCAAGTGCTCCTTTCTGAATGACAGAGGAGAGCTGAGGAAGGGCTGCTCTGTGTCTTTTTAGTAACCAGCCCCTCAGAAAAGAGAGAGGCAGAGCTCTGAGCTGAGCAGGAGGTGAGAGAGAAAGTCAGTTTTGCGCAGACTTTTGCTTTGAAGCCTTGGGAAGGGTAGAGGCTGGTGCCTCTCACCTCACAGATCCGCTGGCTCAGGGTGCTTTGTCAGGCACGCAAACAAACCGGCTGGTAATAAATGGGGTAAGTCAAAGCCTTTGTTACCGCTGCTGTACCTAACTATTGTCCTGAACCAAAAGCAATTAAAACAGGAATTATACTTCGACAGCTGCGTTTGTGGTGATATGTACATGTAGGAGAACTCAGCTGTGCTTTCAGAAGCTGATCCATTTTTTAACACCTTGTTATAATTAGAACCGCATGATTTACAATGAATTATTTATTTGATTCATTTCACCCTTTTTTTTTCTCCTCTTATCAATGAATTGTTCACAGACAGCATGTTGAATCCTCAAATTCATTTTTAATTTAAATAATATCTTTCATGATTAACTCTGGGTCTCTAAGTTATTCATCATTTGCTAATATTCACAACTCAAAATTTCTCCAGTGGCATCTTATTGATAAGGCTCAACAGACACAGGGATCCCTTCTACTGCCCCTTTGGAACAATACGCATAGGTTCATATTATGTACGCTTTGGAGATTTTACTGTTACGTATGTGGGTTTATATTGTCTTACAGTTAAAATTTGAATTAACAAAAAAATTAACTCCTGACGCTAAGCTTTGCAGTTCGAACCCTAATGTGATTTTGAAAGAAACTTCAATTAAAAAAATCAGGACAGAAAAAATGCTTCCAGATATTTAGAAAATAAATTCTGGTAAGTCAAGACAAACTATCCTAACAGGCTAGAGAATGGAGAAGTCCAGTGCTACATACTTTCATACAATTTTTCAAACCAGATGTTTTTAGTGATTTGCTTCCTGAGAATGCATCATCCAGACCCACCCTTTAGCTGGCACAACAGACAATGGCTAACCTGCTGCTGGAAATATAGACAAAAGCATTTATAAGCACAGCAATGCATCTTGGTCATTGAGGATGTATGCTGTTATATGTCAACTCGTGGTACAACACCTTCTTTGCCTCATCTCATACCAGCAAAAGCACTGCTTTGCAAAAATCCACTATCGTAAGAACATTTATCCTGAAGGAAGGATGCATTTATATTTTCAATCATTTATTTGGTGGCAATTTCCTGGTCTGCAGCAAGCTGCAAGTAAGAAACATTCCCAGGTTGTGACAGCGCAACGTGACACCTTCCGCAACGCGCAGGCCTCCGAGCCTTCCTCGCCTCCTCTCACCTACGGAACGACAACACTCACGTTTACAGGGCTGTTAGCACAGAACTCTGATTGTCTTACCAGGTGAAGCAGTTTTTAAGCCTCAGGCTATTTTTAATCTTCTGGATGTTTTTAAGGCTTGAGAAAGGACGCTCTGTGAAGCTGCCATTTCAGTCAGCAGACGATGCAATGAGCGCAGGGTCAACCGCGCACGGGATGACTTGGAAACTCGTCGGTAAATTCTGCCACAAATTATTAACAAGCAGCTGCAGTGTTCTTACTGAGAAAAAACCCAAACCCTGCTTACGTAATAGTTCATCGCGATAGAGGTGGATTATTCATACAGATGTATTTTCAGATGGTTCCTATGGAAACACGACTTATGTGATCACACTCTCTCTAAACATTCCTCGGGAAGGTTTGACGCCACTGGCTAATTTCAGCTATCTCCAGCAGCACGGCGCAGTGCCGGGGGAAGAGATGCCCTCCAGTTTCTGCAAGGCACCTGGGGATCCAAAGGATCCTGCAGTTGCCACTGCAGGAGGAGCTCAGCCTGTATGAGACAGCAGAGAGTCTACTGAGGCAGGGAAGAAGGTGAGGAAAGAAAACGACGTATACCCCAGTCGTGAGAAGGATGTCGTTGGGAGCTCAGAAGATAACATGAAACACAAATCCATGGGAAACAAGTCTCCGTTGGTCCAGCTGCTTAGGGAAGTTTTTATCTGAAAAGTGAAAGATATTCCACTGCCCCAGAACTAGTTTACAACTTGAACAGGGAAGATGACCATAAGGCTGTGCTTTTAATTAAGGTATAAAACCAGGGAAGTTCAAGCCTGTTCTTGCCTTTGACATATTGAACTGCTGAGCACACCTGACCCTTGAACCTGCAAGCATGAGTGTAGAGACTTGGCTTTAGTAAAGCACACAAGATTCCAAGGCCTCATTGGCCTCTACAACTTCCTCACCAAGCACATCAATTTCAGTTGCTCTTTCCCCACCCAGCCTTTATCTTTCCAGTCTCACCAGGGTAAGCAGTTCAAACAGTCCCACTCAGAAGAACATGCAGCTTGCACAAAGTTTCCCCTCTTCTTCTAAGGGAGAAACGAGGGACAGCAGCGGCACAATGGACTCTCTCAAAGGAACCCCTTCCCATCTCCTGGCCAGACACCAGAGCCAGAAAGGTGGAAAACTCAAGGAAAACACAAAAAACAAAAACACACACACACAAAAAAAAACAAACCAAAAAAATACCATCTTCAAATGAATACTGTCCCTTTCAGAGGGTCACAACAAGCAGGTCCCACTGGGAAATCCAGAGAGAGCAAGCGTCCACTCATTCCTCTCTCCTACCCCAGTTCTCTCAGTGGGTCAGTAGAGAAGTGATGACAAGCCTACCTTCTGCCTGCTTGCTCTTCCACAGCTTGAAAGTCAACCTTGGCCACAGTCCTGAAAAGACAGGCAGATTCCTGAAGGGCTGGAGCAGCCAGGTCACTCCCCATCTGCCATCCAAACCTTTTCCTCCAAGGTGGTCAATATTCAAACGCACCAGGTCTGTAATCGCTTTCCAAACAGAAGTCACTTCCAGGACCCCAATTGCTCGGTGGCATTCACGCGCCAAACCGTACCGCTCACCGCATCGTGCCGATTCTCTCCTTCCACCCTGCTGATCCACACCGTGCCCGTGTCCACAAGTGACCACCCTCCCTCCTGCCCTGTGAAAGGACCCAGGCTGATGGGCAAGGATGCTACAGGTTGTGCTGTACATCACATCCCACAGCAGCTGTGCAGGGAATACACACACCTAACTCAAGTCTTCTGGATCAGCCTCCAGACTCGCCTCTTTCCTCCCCCGACTACACCAAATACCATCAGATGCTCTGAATGGCAACTAAATGAAATGCCTGCAGCAACCCAAGCAAGGCTGTTACTAACCGTTGACTTCAGTTACTCTGCTAGTCACAATCCTTTTCAACCCTGCAAGGATTTGAAACAACCCACGAAGAACCCCAGCAACTCCACCAAAACTAGAAACCCCTGGAAGTTTCAGTGAGCTGCCAGTCACTTTCAGTTTCAGCAGCTATTATAATTGATGTGTTATTATTCCAGCGACGCTCAGCAAAATCAAGTGCTTTTTTCTTTTCTTCCATATTGTCACACTAATAAGAGAGACACTAAGATTCTACACACAGGGACAGGAGCAGTAATAATGAGGGCATTTTCTCGGGCACCGCGTTCAATTTAGAAGTGCCGAGATGAGCACGTGAGCTCTTCCGGACGCTCCAGGAGTTGCTATCTTGCTCCGTGGGTGCGTACACACGTCTGTCTGCTTCTGTCTGTGGGTCTCACACCTGCAGCTGATAATCATATGCAGTTTCAAATGAGCTGAGAAAATGAAAATTACCTTCCAAAGGAAGGCAAACGCATTTGACATACCTCTCGTTGCCGCGCTTGCGAGACCGGCTGTAATTACCACCGGGAGCTCCCAGGCAGATGGCAAACGCGGCAGCGCCCTGAATTCAGTCAGCAGGACGCTGCAGAAATGCTCTCGCTAACGTTTTGTACAAGATGTTTCAACACACAAATCTGAAAACTGGCAGCCAAGTCAGAACCACGGCAATTATTAGCGAGCTTTAAGCAAGGAGCGCGTTACATCTCCACGGGCCTTCCGCGCCTCTCCGTGCCAGCCGAGCGCTGCCTGTACTGTACCCTGGACAAGCTCAGCCCCAGTGACTGGTATCACAGATGCTGAGATAGAAGGAAGAGTCAGCATTAACAGACCAGATCGAAAAGGGCCACATTCTGCTCCAAAGGGGAAAAAGAACAAATCGCCTTGCTCCTGGCAGGGGAATAATTCCAAGGCCTGGAAGCTTGGACAGCAGCAGCATCCAAGGGACCTGGAGATTGCCAGCAGCCCAAACCCTACTGAGCTTTTCTTATGGCAAAGGAGGGATGGGGAGGGGGAAAGGAGAGCTTTGGGAAGATAAGGCTTGAAAACTAAAAAAGAAAAAAAAAAAGTAATAGGCTAAATATCCAGATGCCTTAAAGCAGAGGGGTTATCTCTGTTCTTTTTTTTTAGTCCACCTGGCTCTTGGCTAGGGGATTGGGGAATATCTCTTTGCACAAGAAATCTCTTCCCGTGGAACTGTGGAATAATTGGAGAGGCTGTAAAGGAAAGGGTGCTTCTACAGCTGAACAGCATTATTAAACTAATACCGGAGTCCTACTGCAGTGACAGAAGCAGACAGGAGAGTTAGCTATGTTTCCTTGCTCTTATTTCAAATGAAATTTAATCTGGTGGGGTTTTTTCCTATGATTTTACTTGCTATGCCAGATGTGTTTTTACAGATCTGGAGTCCCTCTCTATGCAGTCAGAGTGCTGGAAAAGCAAACTGTGGCTCTTCAGGTGCAGCTGCAGAGCAGCCAGCACCCACGCTGCTGATTTAGACCGCCGTAGAATGAGCATTTCACAGCATTCCGCAGCGAAGTCTGTAAGGGAGAAGTGATTGGAGCAGCCGTCCCTAAGCACACTGGATTCTCCTTCTGCAAATCACTTCAGTTCATGCTATCTGCACCCCAAATCATTCGCATAACTTAAAGGGCTAAAAGGTTTTTATAGACTGCAAAGGTAAAACAATTCCTGCTGATTGCTAGTTGTTAGGGTTTATTTTTACCCCAAAAGAGAGGTTTTTGGTCATCTGATACATAAAAGTAAGTTTAAGATCAATAAAGCAGGTGGCACTTGCTAAAGAAAGCATGTTTCTTCCCTGCTTTTCACTTGGAATGATGCTGGTGTGAGAACAGAACCAGGGTCAGCACCCCAGCATGGCTTAAGAGTAAAGACAGAACATCTCTTCTTTGCCACCCAGGGTGTCTCAGCTGCAGAGAAAGACAGCACGTGCAAGACATGGCATATCAAGTGTATGTCAAAGTCCAGCTTTCGTTCTTTGGGCTAAGATGCTCAGAAAATCAGAAATTATGCTTCTTGTCTATTTAGCAAGTAAGAGCAAACATGGAGCTTTTGATGCTGCAAAGGAGCTGAACCTACCATCGGGTGCTCTCACTGCCTTGACTTTGTGTCTGCAGAGGCCATGGGGGAATAGGGCAACAAATCCTTCTGCTCCGTGACTGGTAATAAAGTGCCTTATCACTCCTGCCAATATTGCTTTTTGATCGATCCAGGCAATACATTTTACATGCAAATGCCTCTTCCGTTGCAAATATATGCTGTAAGTAATGAACACCTGCTCTCATGCCACCTAGATCTCGAGACTATTGCCACTTCTGGTTTATGCAGATAAATTAGATGAGATCCACGCTGTCTCTTATCTCATTAAATTTATCTTAGTGTAAAACTAAGGTATCTTATGTCTTCTTCATGATCAAGGAAGTGTGACACTGGGGTTAAAAGGCAAGAGGTTTAAAAAAAAAATTAATTTATTAATGTTAGCAATATTTAGCACCTTGACAAAGACATCTGGGGCTTGGCCTCAAATCGTATTCAATGACTCACTTGGCAATCACTTCTGCCCCACAGAAATGGGTTTGAATCTCCTCCAAAACGGTAAGAAAATTAGTGTATGGGGCATAGAGGGGCTATGCCTCAGCCAGAGGGCACAAAAATAACACAGGAAAAAGCAGTCTGGGGTAGGGGGGAGATGTCAGCGTTTTTATAAGCTCTGCACAATACCATGACAAGAACTACAGCGGCCAAACCACGCAGCTCGAGAGTGCAGCGGGGTGCACGCGGCCTTGGAGTCAGAGCAAGGGTGTTCGACGGGCACAAAAGCTGCTGATCACAGCACAGTGTCCTTCCTCCCCATCCCGAGCTGCCCCGTTCCCTGGCTGAAAGCATTTGAGCACGACAGAGCGCTCGGAGCAGGAGCAGGCTTGGAAGACAGCAGACACACCCAAAGGCACCACGTACCAGAGCAATGAAGAGAGAAAAATCATATTTCCTGCTATCCTTTCAATGCCTTCAAGCAGACAAACCACAGAGGATGAGGGAAAATGACTCTGAAAGGTCAGAGGTAAAGATTACAAACAGACCCTAAGGCATTTTCACAGAATACAGATCTAGATCTACTGCAAATCAGTCCCAACTGTTGACACAGTTCTCACCAGTCTTCCACTAGAGAACACCATCTTCTCCCATGACTCCAGCTGGCACACGGGAAGCCCAGAACTGGGCTGTTCCCACTCCCAGTACAGTAAATGCCTGCACACATATCCAGATAATTCCCCTTCCCATCTGGAGTTCATGCAATATTCTTTCAGTACCCACTAGATTTTGCAAATGAGTGTTGTAGCTTTACCAGTTTTGAAGCATTGTTAATGATAAAAATGACATCTATAGCACTTTATATTTTCAGAGTGCTTCCAGTTAATTAGTTAATAAATGAATTGATCCTTAACAGTATAAGGAGGTTGCTATTTAGATAATCATTTTTAAGTGGATAACCCAAGGTAGGCAGAGGGTAAGGACCTTGCCTATGACATTACAGCAGAGGAAATAACAGTCAAGATTAAACCAAAATTCAGTGCTGATTATTAACGTGTACCAACAAATGAGCTGGATACTCTTTTTAGGGGAGCTAAACTTCCATTTGTTAGGGGGGAAAAAAAAACCAACACAAAGATATCTTCAACCCCAATTTGTAGCAGTAAATTCAGTTCATACTGAATCTGACTTAAATAATGTAGGCAGAAATCTCCACTGAATACCACAACAAGACACAAAAGACACACTAAAAAGTCGGTCAGGGCCAATTTATTCTACAGCTCCCAAAAACATGATTTAAAACATCCACAGATACTGCTTTATGAGACAGAGACAAGGTAAGTTTGCTTCAGAGCAGCTGAGAAAAAGCAAGAAGCTTTCAAGTCTCTGTTGAAATAAAACACAGAAATAAAGCCAAGTCGGTAAATCTCGCGGAAAAGGATTGCAATCTGCAGGCCCAAACGAGTCCAGGTCACACACAGGTACACTGCTACAGCATAGGTTTCCTCCCACGGAAATAATCCCATGGCACGTGAAAGGACAGAGAGAAAAGTACTGCCCTAGCAGGAACAGGGACTGAATCCTAAAGATTTCCATGGGGAAAACAATGGAGACACTTCTGCCACTCCATTGCTTTCCAGTAAGAAGTGAAGCAATTCCTTCTGCATTCTGCTGGAGGGGAGGAAACCCCTCATTTTCTATGAGAAATAAAACCCGTGGGATCCTCAGGCGCAGTGGGAAAGCACCCGACGAGAACCTGCCCGGCGCTGCCTTCCAGGGGCTACCAGATGCTCCCCAGGCCTGCTCGCCAGCGGCCAATTCTGCCCCGCACCGATTGCCTCCAGTCAACTCCTTATCAGATTGCCCATTTAAATCCCAAGTAAAGAAGACTTTTGTGGACGTACACAAATAGCTGTTTGAGTTCATCCAGAACTAATGAGAATCGCTGCAGACGAACACTGCTGGGCTCTGGGATTGTAATCCGGGGGAATTTCTGTGTCAAGCATTTCCACTCTGTGTGACACCACCACTCCGGAGGCTCTGTGTGTTCGGATGCTTCCCAGCAAGAAACAATTAAAAGTACAAACTGTCATCTGCTCTTCTTTGCATTCCTTAGGAAAGTAATATCATTTTTTTCAGCCTAGGTTCAGTAGTTGTATGGAATATTTAAAAAACATGGAAAATAAAAGAAGATAGGCAAAGTACTAAGGAACTGAGGTGCCCTTCGATATTGCTTCACAAGTGACAGAACTGCACCATTTCTGGAAAAGTTTCAGTAACAGAAGAGGGGCTGACCTCACCTACCGGCTGTACCAACAGGATTAGTAGCTAAATGGATCCTACTCCAGCTAAGTTACCCATCAAATGGGAAAACCTCAGTAAACCCAGTTGATGTTAAACTGCCTGAACTGTTCAACTATAATAAAAAGTTCAGATGAGGAACTGAATGTGAAACAAATTCTCTGAAGAAAAGCTAGTTCAAAAATTTACAAAAAGAACATTATGTTTGAACCAATCACCTCCATTTTGATCCCATAAAACTGCACAACTTAACAGAGAACAACCTTTGGATACCTCTGTTTTGAGAATTGTAATTCTAGGCAGAGGAGAGACGTGGTTAAGAAGATACATCAGCACATTCCTTCCTGTAGTTTAAACTACAGAAGTGAAATTGCAGTGAAGTTAATGGCTTCTGAAGTAGTTGCTACGTGAAGAGATTCCCTCCTCTTACAGTTTGCAAGGTAAAAAGAAAGCGGGGGGGGGAGCGGGGGAAGGAAGAAAAAAATTCAGCAACTCTATAACAGGCAATGGGAGTTTGACCTGTGCAGTGATAACATTTGGTTCAGCATTTCATTTTGCTTCACCCTATTCATGAGTTCTCTCCAGCCAGTTCCCGTGGTGGGCCATGGTGGAGCTGGCCACCCTGTTCAGCATACTGCCCATTGCCATCCAAGGGAAAAGGTCACCGACGCACGGAAATTTTAGATTCTACTTAGACATTCACCTACCAACACGAGTCATTCTTGTTGCTATGCAAATGTCATCCTTTACCTGAAGGCAAATTCCTGCCTCTTAATATTTAAACCCTATCTAGTTTTCATCAGTTCCTAAACACTGCCACATCTTTGAAATTTTCTTAAGAATATTCTGAGGGACAAAAAGTCTCACTCTTTTTCCCCTCCCCTTGTCTAATAATATTTTTTACTTTTTACCACATCAAAATGTTGTGTAATGTAAGGAAATCTGTATTTTCCTCCAACAACTTCTTCACAGTTACAACAGATGCTTCTGTCTGATTGGGGTTCACAGCTCAAAACCTCTTCAAGACTGACACCTTTCTCTCAAAGAAATGAGACAAGTGGTTTGTATTGGTTTGGGGGTTTTTTTTGAACCATTGGCAAGTAATACAACTTCAATGATGACCTTCTTGGAAGAGCACCAACCTAGGAACTTGGTTCAGTCCCTTGCCTGGACAGTCTGCTTTTGAGTCAGGATAAGGGAGAGGAAGGAATGATCCAAGTTCCACAGAAATAATCCAGATTTGTTCCCATCAGCTCTGTCCTTGTTCTGACATGGTTAAAAACAAACACTAAAACCACAGCAGAAGCCTGTCAGCATAAGCACATCTGAGTGAAGCCATAATCAGACCCACTGAATCTTTTGCTGCAGTCACTGAGGGTTGAAATGAGATGCTAGCGCTCCAGGCAGGGACGCAGCTATCAGCTCCAAAGGTTACTTTAACATGGTCATTTGTCACGAAACAGTCCCTCTCTAAACAATGAGGAAAAGGGAGGAAAGGCTCATTTCCTCCAAATCAGCTAAATTAGTGCTTATATCAAGCTTGAATCACAGTGCAAATCTGCTTTGATAGCCACATAGAATCCACTGGCCTTTGAACCACACTGGCCCAGCTTCTAAAGCAGAGTTTGCAGTGAAGATGCAGTGATGAAATCTGATTTCCAGTGTAGAAACAGTGGAAGTCCAAAGGCTTTTGGTCTGGAAAGCCTTTTACTAAAGACTGAGTACAGCAAGTAGAAACCTGCCCTGCATATGTAACATGGAACCTTTGGAAAGCTGTGGTCTGTTTGGAGAACACTGCAATGGGGCAACGCAGGACAGCCTGGGTCATTAACATGCTGTCTTCCTCTCTGTGGATTCTCCAGGTGCTTGGAGCAGAACAGGACACACAGGGATGATGCACTCTACTCTTCAGTGATAACTCTGCCTGCTCATCCCCTCCCTGGCCTGGAGGATAAGAGAGCAATCAATCATCCCTTGAGAGAGAAGTGTGGCAGAGAATCCGCTCTAAGCTGTAACTACTTTTGCAAGGCCCCATCACCTGCCTTGGCCACCCTGGACCACAGCCTGTTCACTACAAACAAGATGAAGAGAGCTTTGCAACCCCTTCCTGAAAATAGCCTTGAAGAATATCCCTGAGTTCAGAGAAGGGCGATGAAGAGGCAACAAAGCTGGTGAGGGGTCTGGAGAAAACACCTTATGAGGAGCTCCTGAGAGACCCTAGGATTGTTTAGCCTAGAGAAGAGAAGGCTTGAGAGGAGACTTTATTGCTCTCTACAACTACCTGAAAGGAGGCTGTAGTGAGGTGGGTGTTGGTCTCTTCTCCCAGGTAACTAGTGATAGGACGAGAGGAAATGGGCTTAACTTGTGCCAGGGGAGGTTTAGGTTGGATATTAGGATATTTTTTTTTACTGCGAGAGTGGTTAGGCATTGGAAGAGGCTGCCCAGGGACGTGGTGGAATCACGCTTCCAAAACTACATCGTGTTTCAAACACGGTGTAGATGTGGCACGTCAGGACATGCTGAAGAGGTTTTGATAGTGTTCAGTAGATGGTTGGACTTGATGATCTTGAAGGTCATTTCCAACCTTAATGATTCTATGAATCGAAGACCTGGGCCAACAGACTGAAAGGGAAAAGCCAGCTCTGGCACTGTGAAGGAGAAAGGGGGTATGTGTATAGCCCAGGGCACTAGCAGGGAGCAGCCACTCTGCTTCCCCGCAGGCCAGCGTGTGCAGGAGCTGCAGGCCGGGCCAGGCCGGGCCGGGCCATGACAGCCACTCCCAGACCGCCTTCCCGCGTGGGTTTTCAAACCTCACTCAGGAGATCAGAACTGGTAAATGCCTTCCAAGTCACGGTCCCAGTAGCAGGAACAGAGTTATGCAGCCTTTATTTTTATGTTTCAGCAGAATCCAGCTCTGTCTTAATTCAATTTACAAGGCAGTTTTCCATGTAGCACCTGTGGAATTCCTGAAGTGCATTTACATACGATTATCGGCTTGTACTTCAGGCAAGAGAAGGAAATGAAAAGTGCAAGTCATTGCCATGGCTCAGAGGTACGGGAAAGGAGAATTTGAGCCTTAGCTTAATTACCTGAAAGAGACAAGAGTGACTAAATAAACTAATATTATAAACTCTAGGAAACAGGAATGCTTCCTCCCCAAACGATTTACTGAACAGTAAACAATGGTAAAAGATAATATTTACTTTGGCATTCTACACACTTCATTTATTATTTTTAAAGAAAACCACTGGCAAAGCTAGCTGTGATACACAGATAACTCCACAAACAACTGCAGAGTCGTAGAATTGTTTCGGTTGGAAAAGACCTTTAAGATCATCCCAGTCCAACCATCAGTGCAGTACTGCCAGGTCACCACTACACCATGTCCCCAGCTTCCAGTATCTTTTAAACTGAGTCAACATCTCACCTGGATGAGACAAAATGTTTGTTACCCTATTGCTTCTGACTAAAATACCTTGGCAAAATACAGAAAGTAAGGGAGGCTTCTTGGCTTTCTTTTTCTTCAGAGAATTTTACATTTAGAGGTCATATTTACTTTGTTTAAAATCCAGCAAAACCTTATATTAGTTACTCAGGAACATAAAATCATTTAGCTGCTCTATTTTTTTTTATCAGCTTCTATGCTCCTTCTGCATTAGAGACATCAGAACTGCAGGGTAGCTGGAAAAAGGAATAAAACATTGGACAAAACCAGCTGCGTGAGAACTGGATGCTAGAATAACCCAGACATACAAATACAAGGGGGGGGTGGGTGGGGATTGTGATGTTTAAAAAAAGACAGAAAATATTAATCAGGTCCCCAAAAGTCTGGAAAGGAACAGAATCAGAACAAATCTCCAAGCTACCCTGGCATACTATTGTGATACTTTTGTCTCAGATGCAGGGAAAAGAGAAATATATTTAAAATGTGCCAAATAATTCACAGAGATGTTAAGTTAGTCCATCTGGGAATGGGACATCCATCTCTGGGACTTCTCTCAAGATCAGATTTAGAGAACGTATTTCACATTTGGATTGGCTGTTTAAGGGCAAACATCTTACAGCTGACCCCAGATGCTTCATCTATTTAAACCAAGCTGGTTTTAAACCTCCCATCCTAAACACGTTTTCCTTTTCCAAAGGCAAACACAGCTGGTGCAAGGTGCAAGAGACAGCCAGGCAAGTCCCACCCAGAGCTAGAGCTCAAGTGCAGCCAGCAGTAAGAGTTGTGCTGATGCAGCACTGCATCTCCCAGTAAGCCCCGTATCCTGTCAACACACTCAAGGTGCGGAGCTCGCTCGGCAGTTTTTCTCAGGGCCGATAAAGACCCTACAGTCACAAGTTGCAGCAAGGAAAATTCTGGTGAAATAAGGAAAAAGTTTCTTTGCAGTGGACCAGCACTGAAACTGGGGCACAGAAAGGTTGAGCCATATCCATCCTTGGAGGTTTTTAATATTTGATTAGACAAGAATCCACGTAAGTTGGGTCAGCTCTGAAGTTGGACCTCCTTTGAGCAGAGGTTTGGACCAGAGAACCTAGAGGTCCCTTCCAACCTAAATTATTCAGTACTGCTAAATGGTGTTGATGGACTGATGATACCCTCACAGCACTGGGAAAAGACAGGCAAATGGGATTTGCAGAATCTGTCAATCTCTGGATATCACGCCTGCTCTTGCAGGCCAAACCACCACGTGAAAGGAACTTACATCAGCCTTCCCCAGCAAGGGCAGGTTCACAGGTAGCCCACCGACTCTCTTTTCCCCAAGCCCTTTTCTCCATGAACTCCAACTCATCTGTAGCTCACCTCGCATGGCAGCGTTCCCACAGATCTGAAACAAGGAAATCCCTTCCCCTTTACCCTTTCCACATTTGCTCCCCACACACAGGAATTTTGCAAACCTTCCCCACTGCTGAATTTCCACACTTCCAGTGCCAGCACCTCTGCTGCTCCAAACACCCGACAGGAAGGGCAGAAGCATCGAGCAGTCACGACAGGTATTCAAATGCTGCAGATCATTTTTATCTGCTGTAATAGGCAGGCACAAAGCATTACACAACCGACCCAGTTTGGGGCGTTTAAAATACCGGAGTTTAACACAACGCGTCCGCTGTAATCTACTGAGGCTGGATCCTGTCCCCAGTGGGAACCAATAACCACATTACTGGAGGCAGAACCAGACCCTACACGTCAGCACCGCCCATCCATATTCTAAATAAGTTGTACAAGGAAACATATTAGTTTCTAATCTTGGTTCATCGACACCTAAATGAGCCTCATCACCATAGCAACAGATGGCTTCACAATCTTTAATGCCTTTATTATCACAAGTCCTCTGAGAAAGAGAGGAGGACAGCTGTCCCCATTTTACAGCTAACAGCCATGCAAAGTGATCTGCCCCAAATCCTGCAAGAAATCCATTGGGAGCAGAGTGTCACGGCACCACATCTCCCGACCATTCTACCAGTGCCCCAACCTCTTACCCCATCCTTACTTCTACAAGTACCTCCTACATTCATGGCTGCATGAACACGGCCTCTGAAAAGCAGGCTGTTCCAGAGAGAGGCTCCTGAAAGCCTGGACTATCACTTTGCAGGCTGAGCCACATTAGTTATTTTAAGATTTACCTACATAGGTGGCTGAACTACAGAGGAAGTCCAAAGGGAACTGGGAAATGCATTCAGTAAGGCAGAAAGCCGTGATGGCACTGGGTAAATTCCACCAGTTCCTAAACATTTTAAAAGGTAGCAATGGGACCCGATTCTGTGCTTCCTTTCTGAAGTGTTTGGCAAGAATCTGACTTTTACATGGTTTGCAGCATGCACTCTAAGGAATGTAAACATCAAGGTAACTGGCAAAACTAATACCTGTCCTAGTTGTTCTTCCCTGTGAAGCAGTTACCTAAAAAAAAGATATAGTTCATAACCTGGAAAGAGCAAAAGTGTGCCCCACACCTCTGCTTTCCTATCTGTTTCGCTGCCCATCACTCCGAGGGGATGAAACCAGAGAACCTCTCTGCCCACTTCCCTGTGGCTGCATCATCAGACAACAGCAGTTGTCCCAGGCAGGCAGGAGCTGTGCAGAAAGCCATGGCTGCCCTTTATGGAGTATCTAAAGCTGCAGGGCTTGAGGAGTCTCTTTTCCTTTCCTGGCATAAAGTTCTAATTTCCAAACGCAGGATGTTCTGATCTGAGCTTCTCTGTTAGGCTGTTTCAGAAAAATTTGTTACCAGGTCAGGACTGCTTCCCAAATCCATTGAGCATCTCTCTGTCTGCCCTCAGAGCTCAGGTATTAGCTTGATTCTCCTTTATTTATAACCGGTTATAGGTAAAACAACTTTAGTACCTGCAATTTCTGTACTTTATGAGGGAAAAAATTGCAAGGCAACATTCATTTATCAATATAATCTTTTTAGTTTACAATTAGCATCAGAGCTGTATATAAAACATCTCAACCTTAAAATGTCTCTACTTATCACAGCAGTCTGCACAGTTTATATTTATGAGGCAATTTGTACAAATGCCTTTAGATTGATGCAATAATTGCTTTTATTTCATTTTTCTACTTCTGGTATGCTGTGTTCCTCTTCCTTTTATACTACTGGGTTGGTTTTTTTCAGGAAATGGCTTCGTTCATTTCTCAGGAAGAACTGCTTTAAGAGAGGCAGATGGGAGCACCTACAAAGTGAAATATAGACACTATCTCTACATGGTGTAAGTGTCCCCCTGGGTACTAGTGAATATTATACTTTTTAAAAGGCATGTTTTACTTCGGAAATAGCAGCAATTACTTTTAATTGTGGTTCTCAGCATGAGAAACTTGGAAAAAGCATGTTTTTCTCCTCCTTAGACCTGTACATTAAAAACAGAAACACTCCAATACACACTAAAAACAGGCCATAGTTGTCCTGGGAATATATAGCAGCACTGCTAAGCACGACTGCATAAAGAAGATATGTTAAGTCTGAAGTTGCCTTAGGTTTATCTTGGCTGTCTTAACTCTGATGAGATTAAAGTTGCAGAATCAAATGCAAACACAATCCCGTTTCACTACAATGAACCTTGGTGCTTTTTAAACTACCAAAACATGTCAGTGCTTTACTCTGTCAGCTGGTTTTGAACATTAGCATTTCTTTTTTTTTTTTTTTTTCCTTAGTTATGCAGAAAAGGTTAGAATCCAGGACAGATGCTTTCATCTAAAGATGAAATACAGAGCTACACCACCTGAGAGAGCTGATGTTATGCAGAGAGCTATGTGACTGACCTCCTGAATCCAACCCTATGAGCCACGTTCAACCTGGCAGCCACCAAACAAGTGTGGAGGCAGCACAAAGTTGATGCAAGTACTTTTGGTGGCTGTCTAGTTGCCTTCCTTTAGAGGCAAAGACAACTTGTGTGGGATGCCTGAGGTAACCCCTGGTAGTGGGGGCAGCATTGCTGAAGCCGTCACCAACACATCACCATACCCAGCAGAAGGTAGGACAGAGATTCCTCGAAGATGTAAAGCAGAGGAAGGACTTGGGCTCCAATCAGGTGTCCAAATGAACAAAACAAGTCTGCCATGATCAAACCAGCCATGGGAAACCAAAGGAGTTGAAGAAGCGAGTTGGTAACTGCAGACGTGTAGTCAACAGCTTCTGCTTGCAGTGGGAGAGAACTTGTCAGTCTGCATCTACAAAAACTGTCCGTGATGACACAAGGATGTACGTTTGCATAACTACTGGCCAGGCTTAGCTCATGCTGAAGTTGGATATTAGGAAAAATTTTTGTACTGAGAGAGTGGTTAAGCATTGGAACAGGCTGCCCAGGGACGTGGTGGAATCACCGTCCCTGGAGGGGCTTAAAAAATGTGTAGATGTGGCACTTCAGGACATGGTTTAGTGGTCCTGACAATATTTAGTAGACGGTTGGACTTGATGATCTCAAAGGTCGTTTCCAACCTTAATGATTCTGTGATTCTACGCAGGAATTAATGCCACACAGAAAAATAAACTTCCCTTAGCCTGCTACTTGCACTCTGGCATAGTCTCACTACAAGACAGTGCAACCAAATTAACAATTGCTCTTATCAAATCTATTTATCTTACATATTCTACCTTCTCAGAGATACATACAAGCCTGGGCTAGAATTTAATGAACATTAATTTAAACACTGCCTAGTTAGGAGCAACCAATCATCTCCATTATCCTTAAGTTAAAGAGGCGTTGGGAAATGGTATCAAAACAAAGTGCTTATTTGAAAGACCTTGCAATCTGTTTCCCACCCATATTTAGCACTATTTAATTAAGGAACACCACCACTGAAGTGCAGGTTTTCACCCTCTGACATTTTGTTCAACAGAAAATTGAAAACCTGAATGCCTGCCTGCACCGTTGAAACTCGATGTCAAGCACATTAGAGATTTGCACATGTATAAAGCAACAGAGAAAGAAAAACAAAGTATAACACAATACAATTGGAAGCCCTGGGAAGTGCCCTACTTCATGAAAATAGCACCGCGCATCTTAACGAAGAGAAACAATGGTGCTAAATAGCAATGCTGTCTCAAGAGGTTGCCCTCAATTATCAGAGGCTGCTATTGCAGACAGATATATTTTATGAAGGAACTGGCAACAGATTCATCAAAACGTGCAAGCAGAGGAGACAGAGGACATGACTGCTGTCTGTCCTGGAAGGGACTGGGAGAACACAGCAGGAGATGGCTGAGATTGATATGGCACATGCAAGATGAATGGGTCTCTCATTTTCTGGTGGACAAGATGCTGTTGGGAGTGGAGGTCTCACAGGATGGAAGGTGCGATGCAGAGCATCTCAGAAGTGAACCAGGCACTGCGAGCAGAGCTACCCAGTAGTTTAGTACACTAGCTGGGGTTAGTAGATGCCGATGAACAACACATTGCCAGCCCCCCTGATCCACTTCAGAGATCTCTTAAACATGTCTCGAGAGACCCAACACGTGCTGAAATATGGAGAGGGGGCAGTTTGGGACAAAGAAGAAATGGAGAGCTAACACCCTGGAAAAGCCTGTGCAGACAGAGATTTGAATTGTGTACTCACTAGTACAAATCCAGAGACTTTGTTGGATTCTGTGGCCTGAATTCAGGACAAGAAGTGGAGAAAACTCGGTCCAGTTGTTTATCTTGCTCAACGCATCAAAAGGCCAACTTGGCAACTTCTGACCAAAGCAAAATGGAGGTTCTTTCGGGTAATATTCCCCTCACACTTGTGCAAACGCATGCACCCAACAAGCCCCCTGCTCTGTCATTAATGTAGTCACACTTTGCAAACTCTTAAGGAGGTGATGCGGTAACAACCGAATGCTGGCAATACCGTGACTCGAGGCTAGCGAGTGGGCTTGGCCGCAAAGCTAAACCACACCACTACTCCCTGCTCACAGCAGATGGACAGAACTATTTCCAGGGGTTCTACTCAGAACCGGGAAGCCCCCAGCCAAGAAAGGCAGCAGGAGGTTTCTAAATGGGCTTTACTGGTTGCTCTGCTCTGCCTGTCAGAAAGTTCCTTCTCTCGGCTGCTCTCCTCGTTAAGCCAGCGACAGGGTGCTCGGCAAATGCTCAGCCACCAGAGGTTTTCAGAATTCTGCAACCATCTAGGAAGATTACAAGCATATCAAAGATATACTGGGAAGGTACTTCAGAGGAGAAACTTCATCCCAAGCAGTAAACTAGTAATGAAGTAGGTAATAAACCATCCCTAACTGTGTAACCTGCTTTCTTGGTATTCCGTAGGCACTGCCATAACCGACTTCAGAGATGAACTGGAAGATTCACATAACTGAGCACATTTACAGTAAAATTAATATGTGTATTTCAGCCTTATTAGAGCTGCTGCTTAGCAATTGAGGAAGAAAAAAATCCCCGCTGCTGCGGCTCCAAAGTGATTCCACGTGCTGTCTGCCTTCAGTCCCAGTGAGCAGACTGCAGCGTTTGCTGTTTGTCAGTAAAACAGACAAGGCAAGCAAGACAATGATGAAGGGATTCAGCTATAAAGAAGAATTAAAAGAGGTGAGTATCTATAACCTGTTCAAGCCATGAGGAAAGGCAGGTATCAGTGGTCTGGAAATGCCCAAAAGGAGACAATAACAAACATGGAGAGGACATGTTTAATGTGCTCCAGAGGAAGGACTGGAATGGGCAGAATGAAATTGTGGCTCCTGTGACAAGGTTTGGGAGCAGCCCAGTTCCACCAGTGCTGGTTAGCTATCAGTCACTGTACTCTGGTTAATCAGAATATTCCAGGAGTAAGGACTAATTTTCAGCAAGGCTGTGCAGTGTTAGTTGTAACTGAAATAAATGGAGCAGTGCTGTAGCAAACTTTTCTCCTCTGGTGAGAACCCTCCTGCAAACCCAAGCAGCCCAGAGCTCAGGCTGAGCTTCTCTGATTTGGAGGATCAGCACCAGCCCAGTACAGAACGACCGTCCATACACCGCCGCGTGTTGGAAACAGTGGGCTTGATACCTCAGGAATCACTATCAGGAAATATTTATTAGATAGCAAAACAGCCTCCTGAGAAACAGATAAGGCAGTCTGATTGTTGAGAGAATACAGAACTAGGAGAGCACACCACTAGGAACTGTACTCCAGAGAATAAAACCTGGCAATGGCCTTGCCCATGACTGAGTAAGGCTCTTCCGTCTCTAACATCCCCGGGCGATGCACATGCCGTTAGGAAAGCTGAAACAATTCACACCTAACAAATTCCAGTGTTATTATTTCATATTTTGGAAACCAATTCGTTCTTATCCTAATGGACAAAGTGAGGTCTGTCTGAGGTACCCCGTTAGCGTGACTCTCGTGGACTAAGTTCTAACCGGGTCTGCTGCGCTGCTTTAATGTGCATAAACTCACACAATGCTTCTTTTTCCTTAACCTGCCATATTTTGCATTGCTTCATTCACACTCTTCTTCTTTTTTCACTGTACTTAGTCAACTCAAGGAAATATTGCTACGTTACCTAAATTCTCACTCCAGTTTACCGAAGTTATTCCTCTCAGGAATTGCTGAGTTCTGAATAATAAGATCTTAGTGAGCTTTCAGCAAGAAATCAGAGAACAAATTGTTCATCTGAAGCAATATCAGAAGATACTCCCTTACATTTGTCAGAAATGACTGGAAAGAAAGGTTTATGAAGCGCAGCACTGTCAGCCACAATCAGTCACTCTCCGACATGAAAGACTGAAAGAAAGAAGTTGCTGATCTAGGACCCAAGGGACTTTTTGACATTTACTTTTCACAGAAAATTCAGCTGTTCTAGAATTCAGGCCCACCACATCTTGGAGAAACAGGCAAAGGCTGTTAAAAACTGTGCCCAACCCAATATTCAGAAATAAAGAATGAACAGATGCCAAGAACCCCATCTGCCCTTCTTGGCAAACGAGCCAAACATTGTTCTCTACTTTTCTGAATTCACACTTGGATTGCTATTTTTTTTTTGAAGGGCAAAGGGATGGCTTAATGCAAGTGCACAGCAAGTGCAAGGAGGAGGTTTAAAGAAAAGTATTCCTCAAAATAATGAGGAATATTTCACTTTCTCCTGTGGAAAAACATCATGAACAATTCAATTTCCAGGGCATTTAACTTCAGCCAAGAAGCCCATGAAGAATAAAAACCATAATAATAAAAGAATATAAACAGATGGTGGTCTTAAATGAGGACTACACCCTGCATGCACCATGGACAGGGTTAGAGAAGACCAAAGAATCCAGATCACACCCAGAAAAGTACCTCTAACTACAAATCTGAAGTAACTGTGGACTTCACCATTGGCTCCCCTTCCTTTAACCATCTTGTTTAAAGCACGACAATGGATGCGTGCACTACCCTGACCCCCCTCTTCCCAGGTAAGCTGGACATTGCCCGTCAACTTATCGGGGGTAGCCAAATTGGCACCTGAATGGCAACAGGTTTTCCAAAAGCCACAGATAAATTAGACTGGATAAAACTGACAGTAAATGAAGACAGAATCTCTGTTAACACTCCCTCGATAAGAAACCGGACTGGCGAAAGGTGATTTAGGACAAAGGCAACACCAATTTGGCTTTTCCAGATTTGTACAAGACCGACCTGCCCTGTGACTATCAACAGTTTGACATTAGGTCCTCGTTTTCTTCTCAAGCTGTTTTTGGGTGGTTCTTAAGCGCTGCTTATTCACATATAATAACAATGAATAATTTACTAAAAAGAAAATCAAAGAAAACATGAGTCTGCCTTAATATTGTCATGTCAAAGGATGTTTAACAGTTGCCTGGCACCGTGGATTTCAACAGAGCATTTCCTCATCCCCGTCAGTGTAAGTTAGAGAAGCAGCAGCAACATAAAGAAACATTTGCGGAACCTTCTGAGAGGCTTATTCATCTAAATGCTACAGTACTTCACTATAATAGCAATGATTATATGTGGATTTAGCTCAATTAAGCATCACCTTGATAATCCTCTCTCTTTTGTGATCCAAATATCTTTGCATATGTTCATCAGGAACACTGAAGTTTACCCAGGAAGGCAAGTCAATTTTCTAGCTTTGTATTTTAAATGACGACTTCAATTTTGGCTCACTTAAAGCCTGGAACTAACTACTCTCCATTCACACTTGCTGCTTCAAATCTACCTGCCTCAATTGCTCACACACTGGCTACCAGCACAATTTGGTTTATTAGTTGACAAGTCCCTTCCAGCTTTTTTCTGAACCTTAACCACAAAGTTATAAGCATTGTGTTAATATTTGACAAATGTTACCACATTCCCACCCTGCCACCTTTCCTCTGTGCTAAGACACTTCAGTTGTGTCTGCGAGTCCCTGACCTTTCCCTTTGCTGTTCTGTGAGCTGTCTCCAGTTGGTTCACATCTTCCTTGAAGCGTGGTACTCAAGCTGCCAGAGCACTCCAGGTGAGCAGCTTGACAGTATCCGAGCAACAAATTGTTTCACATTTATGCATCCCAAAATAAGTTTTTCTTTTGTTTTTATGACTCTACCATGTTCTCATTCACCCATTTTCCATAGGACTTAACTATCCTAGATTTGCATGTTTAATTGCCCCATCTACTTGTATTACCTTGCCTTGCAACTATTGCACAGCCCCATAGCTACAATTTGTCGTTCAGAATTCATGTCTTCCCTTAATATATCCTGGCAGTCCCTCCTGCATTACTGTCATCTGTGCCTTTAACAAGCAGCTCTCTACCCCGTCTTCTAGATGGCTGATGAAAATATTGAGTAATGCTGGGTCTGAGACAGCCCCAGTATTTTGCCTGCCAGTAAGTGGCTGTGGCAGTTCAGCAGTGCTGTAGCCTTGAATGATGTTTCTCAGGGAGGACTGATTTTAAAATATCAAATTAGTCAAGAAGTCTCCATTCTCTTCTTCCCTATTAAAGGCTGAGATCTTACCCTTTATCATTTATACTAAGTATGTCTGACAGTAATTCAGTGGAAGCTGATGGAATATTGGTAATTTCTCAACATCACCTGTTGCTTACACATCCTCTTCCCAGGAGGAGAAGACAAACTCTTCCTTTGGCCATCCTAGTACTGGTTTGTCTTGCTGTTTCTGTGCCTTGACAGCTTTGATATTGCCCCTTCTCATCCCTGCTATAAATTTATTCCATCCTTAATGGCCAAGCCTTTGTATGGTGTTTCACGGGTGTGAAACCGCTGTGACCTGACAACACACACGGTGTTTACACCATCAGCAAGGATAACTCCACACTCCCCACTCCTGCAAAAGCCCTCTTGCAGCCAGCTAGCACAGGCAGGCTCAATGTGAGACTAATGGAAATATCCCCTTTTTAATTCCATGAGAACAGAATTATGCTACATCCCAAAGCACTGTATTACATTTCAATGCGTTTTCTCTTTCCTCTAAAGCAGTATCTTCAAAACATGCCACTGCTGCTGGTCTCTCTACAATCTGTTTGCACAGCACAGCACCTTTGAAAGTGCAGGTGTAACAGGCTCTTTTCTACATTCTCTTGAAATGTTGACAGATCCGACTGTAAAAAAACTACCTGATCATTTTTTTGTCTTCTCATTAATGCACATTCACTGCTCCATAACTCTTCTGTTTTCAATAGGCAATATGTTGATTATTTCAGGTGGTTCCATAGACTGCAGCTGACCTAATGCCACTTAAACAACTCTGATTGCCCTGGCCTTTTCTTAGAAGGTTTCTGTGAGACTCTGTAAGAGCCTGGCGATTGTGGGCCTCAAACCTTGTGTGGTGATAAGGTCTGGAAAGCCCTGTCTGGAGGGAGGAGGTGTTGATTGCTTTTAATGTCTCTGTGCCCCCCCTTTGGCTCCTTGCAGACAGGCATTAACTAAAGGAAGAGACAGGTTCTGCGTAGGTGGGACTCTGTCTCTAGTGAAGTGCTCCTGCTGCCTGGGCCATGGGCAGGGGGATGGCAGGAGCCACACTGCTGCTGGCTCATGGGGCTCATGCGAATCAACACCGCTTCCTGTGGAAACTGGGAATGCCACCCAGGTACCTCAAGGGTATAAAAGGGACAGAAAAATATTGATTAGTGTGCACCCACCACCGAAGAACTGACGACTTGGACTGATCCAGTGAGACGGCGCTGGGTACACGGGTGGTGAGAACCTTTTCTCTTTCTCTCTCTTATTCTCTCTCTCACTTTTCCTCTTTTCTAATAACTCTTTCTTCCTTGAAATTTAGTCGCACCATAAAATAATTGCCTACAAAAATGAACACCTTTATCTGTACTGTTTCTTGATCGCCCCATTAGGGAGAACTAATAAACTGTTTAGTTCTTGTTCCTCGGAGTGCTTGGCGTGACCCGGCCGGGCAGGGACGGCCTCTGCCCGGGGACCCCAGAGATTCACCTCCTCGCTGGCCACGGAGTGGGACGAGACAGAGGGAACTCTCTGGAATATAAACTAAGGAATACAATCTGCAGGTTCACACGGGCACCCTCTGAATAGCGTGTGTAGAAGGTAGGAAAGGAAGTGAGTAATCTTTAATTGTAAAAACAATGTTATGGTTAATTAAACAGAAAAAAACTCCTTGCCATCCTCAATGTAACATTGACATTTAAATTCATCTTGTTTTAATGCGAAATAGGCCTTCCCCACAGGAGACCCAGGATGGCCAATTATAAAGAGAAAAAGAATGTTTTAACATTTTATGTGCTCATAAATCAGAAAGTTTGGCACTGGTGTCAAACTCATAAGAATCAGCTTTCAGGCTGAGCAGAGCGTTCAAGAGACTCAGACTTACCTCACATTGGCCCACAAACCCCTCATGCATCATTTGCATGGAAAATTTCCTTCCATAAAGCAAATCATCAGAGTAACACCCATTCTGCCAAACTGCTTTGCATTTTAAATGCACCAAAACCAGCGCTGTTAGCAGGCAAAGGTAAGAAGCCTGGTTTCTAGAAAGTTCTGACCCCAGGCTTTCCACATCTGTGCTCTCTACAGATTTTCAAAGCTTTTTGCATCATGAGGTATGCACAGCACCTTTGTCTTCTCCAACCAGCCACCTACTCTCAGGAACATAATGGGAACTCAGTATTTTCACTACACTTGATCTTAGCCAAAAGGCGAAGAAGTGACAGGACAAGAGGTGATGGCTGTAAACTTAAAGAGGGGAGATTCAAACTGGAGAGAAGGGAGAAATTTTTTACACTGAGGATGGTTAAGACCCTAACCCAGGTTGCCCAGAGAGGTGGTCGATGCCCCATCCCTGGCACCATTGCAGGTGAGGTTGGCTGGGGCTCTGAGCACCCTGCTCTAGTTGGAGATGTCCCTGCTTACTACAAGGGTGTTGGGCTAGATGAGCTTTAGTGGTCCCTTCCAACCCAAACCAGTCTATGGATCCATGATTATTTTTGAAACCTCTAACTCTTCCTAAAATTACCGTAAAATTGACCAAGTGACAAGTTAATTGGGAGGGGGAGGGAAGAAAAGGCATAGCGGCGGGCACAGCATTATCACACAACTTTCAGTTAGTTTTCAGTGGAGTTTTTGGAAGCCAAACAAAAAATTACAAGCACTGTCCTTATGTAACCAAACCCCAGACAAACGGACGGACTGCAGCCTGAGCTAACATCCTATGTTCAATTCACCAGCTTTGCTTAAGCTGCCTCAGTTTCAAGAAAGCCTCCTGATCAGCCTCATACTGCAAATAGTAAAGGGATAAGCCCACACAGTTACACTCACTCCTCCTGTGCCTTTCTCTGCCTTTCAGATCCATCTCACAATACTGTTTCCCATTCCTACACAACCAGCTGGGCTCCCCTGCCAGCTCGGGGCAGCAGCAGCTCCAGTAGACAAAGGCAAAGAGCCCTTGTTAGCAATGTACAATCAGGGCAAATCTTGGCTTGCATCTGTTCATAAACCAGCCGAGACCCCCTCAGCAGAGCGGAGCAGGGGACATCTCAGGGTGCTGACAGTAGCTGCCTACCTCAAACTGCTGGGGCTCCCACCAAGGTAAAATGAGACCTTTTCCCACATAAGGGATCTGGCCAGGTGCCCAGCAGGTTCATTGACTAATATTGCTGATCCTGAACCCACCCTGTTTACTCTTGCACCTCTACTGCACTCCAACTGCTCCTGACCTCTGTGTTCACCCAGGGCAGGCACTTTGCCTTTAAACCCAAAGCGTCAGCCTTGTGAGACCGCGGCCAGGTCACTGCCAGGCTGAAGCCCCTCTCACTTCCAACTACACGAGAAAAGGGACTGCACCCAGGAAAGGAAACCTGATGCAGAAATGCCTGTGTGCACCGTGCCCCAAACCCGACCTCGTGGAGTCTCCTTCTCTGCAGAGGTTCTGAACTTGCCTGGGCTGGACAACGTGGCACTGGGCACCCTGCTCTGGGTGACCCCGTGCTCTAGGGGTTGGACGAGGTGATCTCCAGAGGTCCAACCCCTCCCAGCCTGTAAGTCTATGAAATTCCCATTTCACCAGCCTCAGCAGACTTTGTTGCTGAGGTGGGGCCATAGTCACAACACTCAATACGACAATTTTCCCCACTGGATCTCGCTACTCCTCTTATTTTTTTTTACCACACTAAGTTGAATGCATCTGCTTTACAGGGCAGTTACACAGTGTGCACAATGAGCTTAGTTATGAGCAACCCTGGAAAATCAGAAATTTCCAAAAAGCAAAAAATATTAAAAATGAAATGGGCTGTTTATCTGGCAAATTGAATTTAAAATATGAGAGTTATTAACTGAAGAAGTCACTCAGCTTATAACAGTCTTGAAGATTATTTTTCAAAGATCCATGTGCTATTGTTGGCCTTACATCAACTAATAAACTAAACAGCAAGGTTATGCTAACCACCAGCAACCTTTCCCAACAAGGAAAAAGGAGCTGCAAAACCAAAATGCACAAAGAAGGCAGCCGAACTTCAGTGCAATGGAATAGGCACTCGGAGCAGACAGACACTGCTTCACAGAAACTGAACTGTATGAGTATCCACAGAAACTGAACTGTATGAGTATCCACAGCATTCTCACCTCCGAAAAGTCAGCTGGGCCAAGAGAAAACCAGACCATACGATGAGGTGTGATAGGGACCTGAGCAACAGGTCAGGATGAGGGAACCTCAAGCACAGACAGAACAGCCATTCAGTGCACTGTGGGTCATTCACAAAGGACAAACAAACTTCTGCTACTACTAAGAGAAAAAAAAAAAAGTTTTGCTAGGTTTGGGGCTCTGAGTATTTTTAGGGTTGTCTTTGTTTTCAGAGCTAAATGTCTTGGCTTCTTTCCTCGAGCTTTACAGGAAAAGAACCAGTTTTTATCAGGACACCTTTACAGGGACAGACACCAACTCGTTACAGGAAGGACTTAAGAAATCCCTCCACCACATAACTGCCTGTAAACTAATGGTACAAGATGCCACTTGTGACTCTGCTCATGTCAAGACAGCGCGACGTACAGATCACCGATTAATAGTAAAGTACATCATCTGGATTCGGTTACTGATATCCATCAGAATTGCTCCTTACCAACAGGAAAATGCAGCTGGTTAAAGCACAGTAACGTATTTTTTGAAAAAGAGAACAGAAAATACTCCTCAGGATAATATTACTTGTAAGCTCTTGAAAAATGATAATTCAAGGAAATCCGACTTTACTGTCTTCCCCTGATAAACCCAGTGTAGATCTTACTGCACACTTTGTTTTTAATAATGAAGTCGGCAAACGTCTGAGCATCAAATAGGTTTGAGACATGCAATTCTGTCCACCATTATCTAGAATTCCTCAGGAGAAAGCACTGAAAGCATCTGCACCAACACTGGCAGAGTCTGACTGTAATGAATTAAATGTTTCTCCGTTGTGTGTGCTCACAGTCTAATAAAACACATATGGAAGAGAGTGAAAATATTCAGAGAAACAAAATTTCCTTTGATGATGATTCATTGAAAGCAAAATCAAATCTGTTATTAGCCATCAGACTCTAAATGGTGTGATGAATGCTTGGGATTTGCATGGCACTTTGCTTCTTCAGAGTACTGTAATTAATTATTCTTGTGCTGCGTGGTGTAGTTTTCACACAAGGCTATTTTAGTGTCCAACTAGACATTAATTTTAATGGCTCCTTTCCTCAGCTGCCATAATATGGTGAAACTCTGGTCACACATCTAACAGACATGAAGAACAGATTGGTACTGAATGCTGCAATGACGGAAACAATACCTTTATTTAATTTCTTTTCTTGATGATTTTGATTAAAAGCTTTAAAAAGAATTTAAGGTTTAGGGTATTTAGTAAGGTAAAGCTCCAGAGGGAGCCCATGCACAAAGAAAGAAAAATATATATACATATATTTATATATATGCTGCATACAGAAATCTCTGAATTTGATGTTTCAAATCTGTCTTCATTAGGGAACTGGAAGTTTCAACTAAATGGAATAATCCTCCAAAGAATGTTTACATAACAGGGTGTATTTTGTTTTATTTAGTATACATATGCCAATAAATACAGACCCTGTTGTAATGGAAACAATCTCAATTTGATGTTAAAGATAAAACTTTGCCTCAAATTCAAAGCAGTTCAGGATAGTCTGTGGTTAGTTCGTCATAGGAGACAAGAGGCACCCAAAAGAAACATTGAAGTAACAGTAAGATCATAGCATCATAGAATCATTTAGGTTGGAAGAGACCTTTAAGTCCACTGAGTCCAACTGTTAACCCAGCAGAGCCAGGTCCTCACTAAACCCTGTCCCTCAGCACCACATCTCCACGGCTTTGAAACCCCTCCAGGGATGGGGACTCCACCACTGCCCTGGGCAGCCTGG
>WTSP01011494.1:45402-66576 GCA_025331215.1 Actenoides lindsayi
TCTCCACGGCTTTGAAACCCCTCCAGGGATGGGGACTCCACCACTGCCCTGGGCAGCCTGGGCCAGGCCTTGACAATACGGAAGAAATTGTTCATATCTAAACCTCCCCTGGCACAACTTGAGGCCACTTCTTCTTCCCTAACTCCTGTGCAGAGATCCTTCTCCCCACTAAAAACTCAGCTGTTTCCATGGGAGCTCCTCTTCTCTTGCCCTAGCACTGCAGATCAGACCCCTCTCCATAAAGCTCTTCCACTCCAGCTGTTTTCCCTTATCTGCAATTCAAGAATGGGTGCCTATACTGGGATTTTACTTCAAATCTTCCCCTTCACAGCAGACAGAGAATTTAGGCCACTTTGGTGACTTAATAAAGAAGGTTCCACCAAAGGGGAAAAAGGTGAGTGTAAGAGTGAAAACAGCTGGAGATTTCCCAGAGACAAGGCCAAAATGCATTCCCCTAAGAGGCAGAGGTGAGGAGGAGTTTGAGGCAGGCAAAGCATGCAGTGGCACATGTGGTCTCCCACAAAGCTGTATTTTCCTTCTGGTTGGCACTGACAGTTTCAGCCCCAGCAGAGAGATGTCCAAACCTCTCCTGTTGCCAGCTCCTCACCTTTCATGTTTACTGTTTTACACGTTTTTAAATACACTATTTGCAGACCACTTTCAAAGTCCTCCAGGACAACAAAGCCTTAGGCATGTTCTACAGTCTAAAAAAGCTCCTCTCAACTTCTTTATACAGACCTTTTTCTCTTGAGTTTTTGTTTTCCTTTTAACATTTCTGAATCCCCACTGCCTTCCCTGACTGGCTCACTCACAAATTTCCATTCAAGCCCCTGGTGGGACCCCACTGCTACAAACGTGGTTTGTTCCCACATAGATGAAGGTTTGGTGGTTTTACTTCACCAGCCAGGAAGGAATTCTGCTGCTGCTTCTACAGGTAAAAAACCAGGAGACTGCATAGCAGAGTACTGCAATTATTACTTGAGAATATTCTTCACTGACATAATTCACAACCTTCTCTTCCCAACTTTCTTCCCCAGAATTCATCCTCTGCTCCCATGAACTCTTGTTGTACACTGGCCAAAGACCCTAAAAATGGCCCAGGCACATCAGCCCTGGGGAAGGCAGGCTGCTAACGGAAGCTCTTACACCAATCACTTCTCAGAAACAAATGCTAAAAAAACCCCTGCTTTATATTCATTCTAAATCTGTGAGGAAAAATAACAACACCCCCTCAAAAGAAACAACACAAACCCCTAAACACTATCACTGCACCATTCGTGTCAGCATAATGTTCCTCCTCTTCATCACTGCAAACATCACCGTCAGGAAGACTGAAGCTGGAGACAGAGTGAAAGCCTTGCCCCAGATGATAAATGTGCATCAGGGACAGAATCAGGAGGAGAATTTTAGAGCTACTGCTACCAAATCCTGGTCTGAGCACTGCTGATCCTACTGAGATTTCTGGCTCCTCTGCTTAAATTTACCCACTCCTGTTTTGATTTGGCTAGAAACTGCAAAACCTTCCAGTAACTACAGTGAAAAATATACAATTGTGCGTGCGGGCTCCCTTGCCATCATTAAATGTTCTTCCACCCTTAAACACTTCAGCAGACTTCAGTTTTACAGGCACTGCAGAACATCAGGCAGCTAGGATAACAGTAATAGTTCCCACCCCCCCAAAAGATGGATTTTTAAAAGCTGTCATTTTGGTGAAGAGCAGAGACACACAAACATACATATGAACTGGAACAATTCTAGTGCTCTGTTTTGGTTTTGAGAGCTACAAAGGTGGGGGGGGGAAACAAGCTACCCTAGTGAAGAACAGAAATATTTGCTATGTTCGATAGAGGAAACATGATTAAAATGCACTGAAGCTGAAATAACCACTAAACTCTATCAAGAATAACTCTCACCAACTCACACCACCAGTCTCGCATTGGTGATGCAGGTCGGAGAATATAAACCCCATCTCATCTTCTAACCTGTGCGGCCATTGCCATTAAAAAGCCATCCCCCCAACATCTCACGAGACAAGAGGAGGCAGAACAGCATACCAATGTAGCTCCAGCAACCAGAAGGAATTCAGTGCTCCAACATAACCATCATTTCTCTGCTCACTCACACAGAAACTCCCTACACCTGCTTACAATGTTTTCCCCTACAAAACAGTTTTCAATGGGAATTTACTGGCTAAAAAATGAGCTGTTTATGGGGCTGTGGCAATTGCAGCTTATTCCAGGCAGATTTCTCCAGCACTGTGGCAGTGAGGATTACTTGAGCTCCCCTGATTTTTGGCTGAACAGCAGAGGGGCTGCTCTGAAGCCAGGGAGTCAGATCTGAGGCTTGGATGAAAAGCAATTCTGCCAGGGACTGCCTTGGAGGCAGGGGTCCCAGTTCCTCAGGTGCCCCAGGGATAGCAGGGAAAACAACTCTATGCTCCAAAGGATGAAATATCATCACACATCTGAGTCAAGGGACATACCGGCCAGAGAAGATGTTTCCCTTACTCCAAGAATAGAGGCCATTTAAGAAAAAGAAGTTAACATGCAAAGACAGGTAACTAAAGTGAATATTTTCAGAAGTCAAATTAAATTCTTTAAAATAATGTCAAACTTCAAATAAAAATAAGACATTTCAAGTGGTTGGAGGGTTTTTTCCCTCAAAACTCATTTCAGAAGAAATTTGGACATCTCAGTGCTTTACTCTGATGTATAATGGAGTGCTGTGTTTTCCTGGAGAGTTTCCCACAGGATGAGCACTCATCCAGTCGTACTTTGTCAGAAGCCGACATGCCAGCTTACTTCAGAACTCACTATATCGCTTTAAAAATTAACATGGCAACGCTAATCAGCACCGGTAACTGCAAAAATGGCAGCAGTAATTACACCACGGGAAGCGTAGGCTGCATATAAGGAGATATTTGTCAGTACGGGTGTCTGTTCTAGTTTAAAGACTCCTCCCAAGGCAAGCAACGAAAGCCCCACCGCTTCAGTCGGCCACGACAAAACACCTGAAAATACCTTGTGGGGAACAACCACGTCCATCTGCTTGGCTGCTGCAAGGTGATCTTTTAGGTTCTTTGTATCTTTAACACCGGGGTAACAAACCAGTACTGCCACGGGGAACGGCGGCACAGCGCCTGTCGAACCTCTCCAGTTGCTGCTGTCAACGTCAAACAGATCCCACACAAGTTTTTGATGAAACTTCCAAGCTAGAATCAGCTGACCTCCTCACAGCAACAGGCTGCTTTTAGGAATTTGCCTAAAGGAGAAGAAATACTCTGTGATTTGATATTCCCCAAGTCATTGAATAATGACTTCAAAGGTCACCTAGTCCAACCCCACTGCAGAAAGCAGAGACATCTGCAGCTAGAGCAGGTTGCTCTGAGCCCTGGCCAACCTCACCTGCAATGGTGCCAGGGATGGGGCTTCTACCACATCTCTGGGCAACCTGGGCCAGGGTCTCACCACCTTCATCATTAAAAAAAATGTATTCTTCCTTCTCTCCAGTCTTAATCTCCCTCTTTTAGTTTAAAACCATCACCCCATGTCTTGTCACAACAGGCCCTGCTAAAGAGATTGTCCCCATCTTTCTGACAGGCCCCCTTTAAGTACTGAAAATCCACAAGAAGGCCTCCCCAAAAGCCTTCTCTTCTCCAGGATGAAAAAATCAAAGCCATTTACATGTATTTATCCACAGCCTACTTCTGATTATTTTTTCCATACCCTACGCTAGTACCCACAAAAACCCTAGCTCAACAATGGTCTTCATTTATCTTCCTTCCATTTGTCCAAACACCAGAGGAAATTTCTCAGTTAAAAGGATAACCTGTTTTTCCTTATTTTTTTCCTTTGTATTATTATTTCAACATCATTTGTGAACACCTGCTCTTTATGTTGTACTGCAAAACACCAGGCAATTAAAAACTTAAGAGAACAAGGGAAAAAACAAAGCTCGTCTGCGTACAGGGAATTATATATTAGACAGTAATAGCTACACTTGCAGCCATGAGTAAGCTGTTAATTTATGTGTGTATTCAGTACTAAACTAGAAAAGCCAAAAATTACTGGGATTTTTATGTTTAGACTTGAAACTCAAAAGTGAAGAAATTCAAAAGCAAAGTACCCATGGCAACCTTAATTCTATTCATCTTGCCCTCTGATGCAGTGGCTGTTCCACGATTAGACATTCCAGAGTAAACCTACATCTCTCAGATGATGTAAAGCAAGGTTAAAGAATCCTTAACGTTAATAAAGTCCTTCAGCATACTTGTGAGATTTACAGCTAGAGGCATTCACACACATTTTGAAAAAACAAACAAACAAAAAAACCCAACAACAAAACCCAAACAACTGCCTCAAATTTTGGAAGGAAATAAATGTAAACTACTATCAAAGAATTTTCAACTCATCTATTATTTTTTACTCTTAACATACAGTTTTTCACATTTTACTCCATCTCTCAGTGTGAGAAATGGGTAAGATATTACTCACTTTATCTTTTGGTGTTCAGTATCTCCTTTGCTTATGCTCTGTAAGAATTAAAAATGCCATTTACTACAATTATTCAAGGGCTTTTTCCTTATTTTTCCTCACAGGAATTTTGCATCATGATTTTTGCACAAGTATAATATTGTATGATAACGTTTACGATAAGGAGAGTCACACTGTAAACGTCCAGGCATTTTATTATTAATTGTTAACCTAACCTTCTAATAATAAGACGCTTATACATCCATGCTGTCTGTCCAGCAAATGTGTACATTTGCAAGTGCTCCCTCATCGTTTGGCCGCTGTCACCCAAGCTGGAAAGCAGCAGATAGAAGCCTCCAATGTAATCGAGTTCCTGCAAGTGTACTGGCAAAACGGGCAGGCCAGAGAAGCCAGATGCAGAGCAACGAGGCCAGCGACACCACAGAAGTAAGGCCAGTGGAATCGAGCCATCTCCCGTTCCGCTTTACAGCAGCCAGGTGGCATTAATGCACTGGCTCTGCACAGCTCCAGGTTGGCCAGGGGGCTGGAGGCCGAACTGCTGTGTATTCTTCTCGCTGACAGCGTGCTTTAAACACTCCCAACAAACGCTGTTTGCCGGCCAGATCTCAACACCATTTCCTCTGAACACTGCGGTGGCTCTGAGGATCGGGAGCCGCGGGCTGGCAATGCCCCACCTCAGGGGCGCTGTGCCGGATGGAAGGATTAGTTTGGGAACGAGGGCAGCAGTAACTGGACTCCGCAAAGGGGCCAGTGAACGTGCTTTGCACGGGGTGCAGGGGAGCTGCCCGCAGAGCTGCTGCGGCCCTGGGCCTGGCTGGCAGCGGGGCCGGGAGCGCTGAGCGCCCAGCCATGCCAGGCACAGAAAGCACCTTCCCTCCCGCACCGACTGCTCCTTCCCGCCGTGAAGGGGGGAGTTTGCGAGTACAGTGGATGCCAACAACGAGTCCTGGCGAGGTACGCAGGGCTCTGGGGAGTTTCTTAGCTCTGCGCGCATTGCCCCGGTCCAGAAGGTAGGAGGTGAGCTCCAAAGCCCCGAGTCCCAGCCCTCTCTAACAGGCAGCCTACCCCAGAACCCCTCCCCGCAGCTTCATGCTATTGCAGCAAGAGCACTACGAGTTTCTGAACCAAGAAGGACCAGTTCTCTTGCCTCAAGCCTGATGTGCAGAAATCAAGCTCTCCAACCCGTGGAAGGTTCTAAAGCAGGGATGTTCGTTACAGCACCGGGTGCAAGGGGGATCGCTCCTCCTAACGTGCACACCCAAGTGTCCAGCAAGCAGGTCTTTATGCCACCAAATCATGCATATTCAACAGCGCTAGCTACATATTCATGAGATGGGGTTGTGTTAATCTAATCGCTTCCAGAACTCATGCTCATAGACCTCCTCCCCTCAGCGCTTGCCCACTGCCGGCTGCTGGGAGGGGGGCTTCGGGAGGAAGGCTCCCAGTCTTCCTCCCAGTGTACTTGTCACCTTTGGTTCAAAATGCTGACGTGGCACAGGCTTCTCATCGCAGGACTGGTGTGGTCTGGCTTATCTCTGGTAGCCCCTCTGTGAACAATGAGTTCCTGCTTTGGTTAGGTTAGTTTCCCTTATCTGCAGGCCGTGCAAGGTGAGCTACGGCCCATAGAGCTGTCAAACCTCAGGGCTGTTCCACCTGTAGTGTCTCAACAGCCCATCCCCTGTTCTCATCTCAGGAGGCCCCAGGGTACTGTAAAGAGTTATAAACTATTTAACAAGGATTGCTCAACTTGGTTCTTTATCTTTCAAGCAGGACACTGTCCCCTCACTTCATGCCCAAGAAAAGTGAGAAGAATCTGCTACAAAAAATGACACCCAGAATTTTTGGCATCACAGTTTGCTTCCTCTGGCTGCTCTGCAGAGGCAATGTACAGCCACTGGACCTGCTAAAGGAGGCCACAAAGATGATCAGGAGGCTACAAAGATGATCAGGAGGCTACAAAGATGATCAGGAGGCTAGAGCCTCTCTGCTGTGAGGACCGGCTGAGAGTTGGGGTTGTTCAGCCTGAAGAAGGCTCTGGGGGAAACCTTATAATGGCATTCCAGTACTTAAAGGGGACTACAGGAAAGATGGGGAGAGACTGTTTCTATCAGGGACTCTAGTGACAGGACAAGAGGTAATAGTTTCAAATTCAAATAGGGGAGATTTACATAATAGGAAGAAAGTCTTTACCGTGGGGGTGGTGAGGCACTGGAATAGGTTACTCAGGGAAGTTGTGGATGCCCTGTCCCTGGAAGCATTCAAGGGCAGGATGGACAGGGCTTTGACCAACCTGATCTACTTGAAGATGTCCCTGTCCATGGCAGGAGGGCGGGGGGATGGAAACAATCTCTAAGGTACCTTCCAACCCAAACCAGTCTACCATCTGGACAAGGCGACGCTGCTGGCAACCCTTAGTGAAGCAAGGTGCCGAGCTCTGCCCGCATCACACCCGGGCTGTTGGTGGAGAAGCAGCATTTCCCCAAAGCAGCCCGAGAGCTGGAAGCTCATGCATCTTCCCCGCTACCCACCTAGCTGGCCCACGAAGCGCAGCCGCAGCTGTTAGCGTACTGCAGCCCGTTCCTCTGCCGTTCCAATAAAGGAATCTTTGCGGGTGAAGGAAGATGCCCTGCAGCTGAGGTAGCGCTGAAGGGGGCCGCCTTGATTAAACCAGGTTGTTCTGCTGAGAAGTCCTCAAATGTGCTCTCCTGGTTAGGGCTGTTAGAGATGCAGCAGGGCAACATGAATTGCCTTTTATCTAATTGGAAAACACCCACAGAGCTCAGAAGTACTCATTTAGACAGGCAAATCAATAAAGGAAATGGTAAGCATGAGAGCAGTGCGACTGTAGAGCCTGTGTGGGTCCTACATGCTTTTGCTTAATAAAGATTAACTCTTGCCAGTTTGCTGCAATTCCTGGACATAGATAATAGCAGAATAGGTAGATTTTACCCTATAATATCAAGGAATAGCTTGTGCGTACATCTCAAGGCAAGAGAATAAACTAATGACTTGGAAATATAGAAGATTGCAGAGGAGGCAGAAGAGAGAAAAAGCTTGTCTTAATTGTGATGGTTCTGAAGCTGGCAAGCAGATCAAAAGTAACGCTTCTATTAAAAGGAAAAAAGGAGCAAAACCTGGTTTGTAATAGAGCGAGACCAACAGCTGCACTGTCATAGAGGTCTGCTGTCACAAGGCAAATTGCAATGAAGGAAATGAGCAGAGAAGCGATGCCAGCTTTTCCATCTTCCAAAAAACCACAGCAAACCCTCCACAGTTCTCGCAGTTGCTTAGTTTAGGATTAGTTTTGTTTTCCTATTTCTCTTTGCCATTCCTCCCCCTACATCTCCAATCACTTTCACAACAGGCTTATGCTGAGTAGCTTCAGGCAGCTGAGGAAAAAAAATGCTGTTTAGCAAGTTAAGTATCTCTTCTCTCGCTGTTGCTAATAGGAGCTCTGTGCATAAATCACAGCATGCACTGAAGGGAGAACAGATCCTGAAGCCTACAACTGTCTTGACCCGCTGCTTGAGTCTCTTCTCATTTACACCAATATATTAGCCTCAGAGGGAGCACTTCTGACATGCCTCAGTGTAAGCCAGAGGAGAATCAGGCCCATAGAATAAGAACAGAGAGTTTGACATGTTAGTCTGACAGCAAAAGTCAGAAAGAGGGTTCAGAGTAATGCAGGCTGATAAACAATGGCTCCTCAAAAGAGGACACTATGGGACAGGTTGGGACTCATGCTCTAAACTCATCCCTCCTTACATCACCATCCCTCGTCTCTGCCACATACCTTCAGCCCTTCCTATTTGGAAATATCTAGAAACTGTTTGTGCAGTGTCCTCTCCAAGCTAGCCCCAGTTCTTGGGAAGGGGAACACACAATGCCAAGGTAAAACCCTGACAGAGTTTATTTGGTAAGTTTGACGCCTCTGGACTGCCAAGAGCAGATGTGCTTCTTTAACATTGCCTGGTCTTTGTGATGCCCCCCACAATATATTTGGGGTTCAGGGAATTCCAAGGCAGGGCAGGAGGTGGTGCTCTCTCCAAAGCACACATGAGGCTTTGCAGAACAAGTCTCCGGGGCTGTGGTTTCTTGTTCTCTGGTGTGGGTGGCTGGAGGCAGAACAATTGTTAGGGATGTCTCAAGGTCTTGAGAGAAGTATCATGACTAGGGGAGCCTAATGGAGCATATCTACAGTTGAGGTGGGTCAGAAAGTTCCTAAGGGGCCTACAAACAAACCACAAATGTAACCTTTTCTGGGGAAGGTCTACCAAGCAACCTTTCGTGGTCATTGCTCTGTCTAGGTCTAGTGGTATTAGAAAGCACTCATCTGTTTCAAAAAACATACACCATACATATAAGTACTTTTCATTTGCACTTACGCTCAATTGAAGGAAATGCACAATAAAATTAACAGAGTTTTTATATATATATATATATGTCCCTTATTGACAAAGTGTATTGTAATAAGGACTCCTCTTGCTTGATCCCACACTAGAGTCATGATCCCATACTTTGGACATCAGTCTGTTGCCATGGAAATGATCGTACTATCAGCAAAAAAATGCAGTATTATGACTTCACTGCAGGATCAAGGAGAGAGAAACAGACAGGCTGCCAGGGATGAAGTCCTTAAGCAGCAATAGCTTTAGTTATTAACACGAAGAAAGAGAACAATTATGAAAAATACATCCAAGGCAAACTGACTTATGTTTTGCAATGTTCAAAGAATATTTTCCCTAGAAGGCAAATGCATTTTGAAGCACTAATTTCAAAGACATCCTAAATGCCTTGTTTCTGTTCCTCCAAGCTGTAATCCCACTCACCATTTGAAATAGGCCCTTTCTATGACTGAATCCTGGTGATTTTTCATTGCAACCCTTCCCAATGTCCACCCAGGACCTTCTTGGGAGTTTGTAGTCCCATGTTATTAGGGAAAGAACCGATACGTAATTAAAAGGGATTGCTGCAATTGTAAACCAGTCGTTCAGTCCAGGTGGTGGGGTGGTGAGACAGGGTGATGTGTGCTACATCTTACCCTGAAATGCAGCTAGCACATGGCCAGCATAACAAGCTGCTCTAAGCTCAAAATACATGCTTTCAAACACTGAGTATCCCCAAGACTGTATTTTACCTCTGAAGAGGTAAAGTGAACTTTCCTATTCATTTTCACCCTCTGCCATAGCACTTCCCTATGCTGGTTGAGAACAATTTTAATTCTTACCCAAGACAAAGTCAAAGAGTTTAGGGATCCGACCAATGAAGAAGAGATGGCCAGGTCACTTCTAAAAAGTTATGCACCAGTTTAAAGGTGCTGAGCCCTTCACTTGTATTGAGCAGTTGGTTAAACCTGATACTTCACCAAGGACCCTCCAAACCCCACACTCCAGCAGGGCTGCATGAATACATGAAAGCTTAGGGGGGGGAAAAGCAAAACCAAAACCATCGACACTTGGAAAACTGAAATAGCTTAATGGGGCCTGCAAGATAGTGGGGGCTACTGTACCCTGCTGATGAAATTACTGACAGGAGCAGCAGCCTTGCAAGAGCAATAGAAACAGAGACACTTTCAGGCCAGATTTGTTCTTGTGAGGTCTGTTCCAGTGATCATTTTTTGGGGTTGCTTAAAAGCTGGAGGAGAAAAGTGGCACTGCTACAGAATTCATCTTTAGACTTGGAGTTTTAACAAGCATGCCTCTCTCCCAAAATCTGCCAGCTCTGGCAGCTCTCTGAGAGCTCCTTTACACATAGCCCACATCAAACAGTTTCCCCCTGCAACCCTGTCTCAGGAAGAAAATAGGATTTGCAGTGGTCACGGACAACACAAAAGGTGCTGGAAGAAAGATTAGGGAGTAAGAAGAGAAATCACTGGTTGTGATTGTGGTTCCATTGTGGGCTCTCTCATTTTCTTTTGGATGAAACACTTCTCTTCTGAACTCCAACATCCATATGCTATAAACTTGTCATTGCTTATGCATTTACATGTATACAGCTCAAGTTTCTCTCAACATTACTAAATCTTCCCAGTGAGAAAGCCTAGAGCATCTGTGCTACATACCAAAAGACTGTGCGTTCCCATTAAGAATTCACTGATTTTTTTGCCTCCAGATGTGTTTTAAGCTGTTGGGGAGTCTCAGAATTCAGCAGATTAATGTGCTCTAAATGTCATTTGATAAAGGGCACTGCTGCCAATGGTTCATTCACACTGCACAGATTTAATTACCTAAATGAAGTACCCTCCAAGAAGTGCATGTTGGGTTTGGGTCGGTTTTATTTTGTCATTGGGATCTTAAGATTTTTAATTTATTTTTTTTATAAGACTCCACTTCAGTTTGTATTTTTTCCTTTCTAATTGAAATTAATTTCCCTAGCTGTTTTATTTTAGAAAACACCTGGAATGGGGCTATTATTTCCAAGAGGTAATTATGAAATTAGAAAGATAACTATGATAGTTATTTCTTTAATTACAGATATAAATAGGGACTATGATGCAGAACTTGCTTACAGACATCTTCCTGGATTGTGCTGGAAGAAAACTGCAGAATCTGCTGCTCATCTAATTCCAAGGAGATGCAAACCAAGGCAAAATTAAGACATTGCTAAATCTACTAGTGAGTTCTGTCTGAAACTTTGATGATGCCCTTTCCTGTCACAGCCCTGTTTGTGCAACCAGAGCAGAATTGTGAGATTTGATTTGTTTTTAAAGCTTCCTCACTGAAATCAAACACAGTATCTGCAGGTCTCACTGCAGAAAGCAGGACTTCTCTGATCCTGGAAGAAGAATAGTAGGATAAAAGCACAATAGCAGCCCACATCCTTTGCCCAAAGTCTTAGCCACTTGCCTTTTTGAACTGGAAAAGTTAATCCTATGTTGAAACATCTCCAGATATAACAGTGGCAGAACCAGTTGACACAGAGAAGTGAGCGCGTTAAAGGAAAGAGACACTGGAGGTTTAAAAGCAGATAGCATAAAACCATCTTAGGAATAAAATGGCTGTAGTTGATCTCATGTATGACAGAAGGGTCTCTCCCAACCCTGTGGCACTAGAAAAAAACAGAACCTGCATTTTAGGGGACACAAGCCAGCACAGCCCAGTGCAAGGCAGAAGAGATGGCAGCAACACCAACAACCAGGACAAAATGCAGTTATTGCCCACCCCTGCTCAAAGCCCTCTGTTATTTTAGCTGGCCACAGCACCAGCTATAATTAGGCACTCTGAACACAGCGTGATGCTTTTCAGAAATGAAGGCACTCCCCCACACCTCTCCCGAGAGTCATGTCAAGGGGCAACTTCCACAACTGCTGCTTGCTGACCCCTCTCTGACATGACTTGATCATCCTCCGTTATTGATCTCAGTCCTTCCCTGCCCGCCCCCCCATCCATGACTCCCAAGCCACCTGCCAGGTAATAAAAATCTGCATCAAAATGCACAGCACACAGGGTGCTGCGAGCCAGAAGTGACATTTGTCTTCCAGAGCTGGAAAGCTGACAGTGTCGATAGGGGCCAGTTATCACAGCGTTCTTTGATCTTTCTGCTGAGGTCGTAAATAACTTCCACGGGCAGCCCAATGGGGATAGAGAGAGAGAATCTGCCACATTAACTATAAAAGCAAGGTGCTGCCGTGTCAGTGGCAGAAGACATAGTTAGGCAACATAAGCAGCCCCTGCCATCTACAAATGTCTAAAGACCCCCGCAGTCTCAAAGGGAAGGTTTAGGATGCTGGCTCTGTCTCCCACCATCATTAACTGTGTCTTCTTTTGACAATGCACTGCTGTCCGTCCAGATCTGTGTTCAGATGCTTGCCCAACACAAGCATCTTGAAATGGGTTGACAGAGCCTTGTAAGGATATGGGACACTTCAAGCCAGTCTCACATGGATGGGCTTTTTCCTGTTTTTCCAGATAGGAAAAGTCTGTATCCTTTTGCTTCTGCTGGCGTAAAGGGCTCAGAGGTGCTCTGCAGAACCAATGTACCCACTAAGTGTGGTTAACAGTATTCTGGGGCAATGGGGATAGGCCTCTCTTCTCACTCCCTCCTTCCCCCACTAAGCTGAACTCCAGAATGTGCCTTATATTGGAACAGACATGAGATAACCGAATTACAGACTGCTCTCTAACAGCCCCTTGTGCTGTGTTGATGCTGAAAATTCAATGTAGTAATGCAACATACTACTGAATATAAATAATGAAGGTATGGAGCTAATGCCACATGCTCTGCAAAAGAGGTGAAGTTTATAAATCAGAGTCTGCCTCCCTCCTTTTCCATTCCCATCCCAGCTCTCCAGCCCTGAACAAGGAGGAGTTAAAGCAAGCAGTAAGAGCAGAAAGACTGGAGGCAGGTTAGGCAAGAAAAGGGAAAGGGGGCATGGGAAATAAAGGCAAACTGACCACAGCTGATCTCCAAAGTGGCACACAGGCTTCAGCAGGTCTCGGGTGGGGAAATTCTAACCAAACACCACCAAAATAATCCCCGTTTCCAGAAAAAAAACTTATTCTGTCAGGTCCATCTGGCACCAACTGGACCAAGCAGCTCCTGAGCAGAACAAGAACTCCAAATGTATGGTGCTAATCCTCAAATCTTTAATGATTTTTCCTGCAGTTATGCCTGCCTCATTACTTGGTGTTTATTAAAGATAGTTCACAACCTCCTTGGTGTGAGGATGACTTTTTCTGAATTTACTGAAGTTTTCTGAATTTACAAAAAGCACCAACTCAGTTGCTGTCATTATCACGGACTGGAAGACAGATGGTCCCATTTTCCTACCTGGGAAGGTTTCAGCACCTTCCCTGATCTGTAAGTTCAAAGGTAAAACAATTTTCTTATAGTCTCTTTGTTTTTATCAAGACACATTGAAATTAAGCCTAGAGTATGATCACATTTTCACAGCAAATACATTGGCTGGCTTGCTGCAGTGAAAATGCACATACCAGGCTTTCATTTCATCTCAAAATTACTGGCATTGATAGTGATTAAAATCTGTCACAGTGAAAGATGGTTTTGAAGGCACAGAGGAAAACAAATCGGTGCTTTCACTCTAGTGTTTTTAATGGGCTTTTCCAACACCAAACAGAAGTGCAGGGAGGGGAAGTAAACTCTTATTTCCTCTCCAGGGAGGATGATACCTCAACAAACACCGTTAAAGTACCAGTAATGTTGCAGCCAGGGAAGTTGCTCAAGCTATGGGCTTTTTCCTTATTAAACAATTCAATCCTACAGCATTTTTTCCTGCTGTCACAATCCAGCCCCCTTCATAAACACTGAAAATTCTACTTAAACAAAACAAAAGAAATAAAAAATATCTTTATTTCCATGCAGTTATTCGACATTTTCTACCAAGAGACTTTTTATTCATCCTCTTCTCTTGGATACCTATGTGGTGCATACAGAAATAGATGGTAATATATTGAAGGAAGATTTTTATGCATTTTTTGCTCTTTTTAATAGACAGGACAAAATTGATAGCTTTTCATTTTTTTTAAAACACTGGTAGCAGGCAGAGAAATCTAGCACACTGTTTTACTAGATCACAGCATAATTTGACATAGGCTAAGAAAAAATTTTAACTGCTCATCTATGCCATCCTTCAATCTTAATGTAGTACAAAGATTACCTTTCAAACTTATTCCCAACACTGTTTAAGTTCTTGTGACTAAATTTTTCCCTTTCTCTTTAAATCATTACTGTACAGGTATAAATGGATTTGCAGCGCTAGAGCTAAGGCCCTAATTCTCCTCTCCTTTATCCAAAAGTAAAATGAGAAAAAACTCCAACGAGAACATATCTAAAATGGACTAAATTGTACCAAACTCATTCCTAGTCTCGAGGCAACATTTTTTTCCTCTTGAAAAACAATAAACCCCCCAAACCTGTCTAAGAATTTCAAACAAGTAGTTTATGAGATGTGGCACTTTTGGGGCCAGAGGAAATATTATTTTAATGAGTTGAATATATGGAAGCACTTAGGTTGGATCATTACTCTCAGAGCTTACCTTGAAATAGTGACTGAGAACTAGATTTGCTCCTAGAACCAGGGTTTTCTGCTGAATGTAGGTGCCTCTCTGCAAAGTTACAACCCAAAAGATTTCCCTCAATTGCAACCTTTCCCTGGAAGCAGTTAAACTCCTCAAGCACTTTGCTTTTTAACTAAAAGCTGTCATGAGCCTTAAGTTGTTGTTCCAAGAACAACTGCCTTGAAAGGACAGCAGCGGTGGCACCCAGGACTCAAGTCTCTGTCCTGTCCTTCCACAGAAGCAGCCATGAGAGGCATCTTTCTACACTCTGCCATAGCTTCATCCAGGTCTGTGCTTGTGCCCATGAAGTGTCCTCCCTCCATCTTCTATCAGATGGAAGCCCCTCCACCCAGTACCAAGGATCAGCAGAGGTGAAGAGCCACCTTACCTTCTTGTCTAGATTTATTGCTTACATGTAGCAAAGAAGTTTTCTCCAGTCCATAATCTAGTGCAGCACTCAGCAGTGCAACAAGCTTCTGCGTGAATAAAATCCTAAGGTCAAGTGAGGACTTCAGTACATGGACTAAAATACCACAGAAATGAACTAAAGCTATTTGTGATTTTTGTTCCTTTTTTCCCCCCCCTCAAAATATGCTCAATGCAGATTGCCATTACAGAGCTGCCCAGATTACCAGCATCATTTTACATCATTTAAATGAAGTAGTATAAACCATTCCAGTGTCACCCAAGAACTGTAATTTGTCTGTTGTATAAGGTCTACAAATTCTTCAAATCTTGACTGATTTCAGAAACTGCACCTTCAGGAACCAAGACCATATACCCCTCATGTGACATTTTTACCTGAGGTCCTTTCACTGGCTGACCTCTGCTATTCATTGTGTTCAAAGCTATTTCCTCTCATTGCTAATGCCAAAGAGAATAGGTTTTCGAGTCTTCACCACCCTTTCCCTTTGATGGCTCATGTTTATCACCCACACAGAAAGGTAACACTACATTGACACTTGCACTCAAACTGGAGCTAGAAAGAATTCAAAATTACTGCTTCCCATTTAGCTAAAAACTATGACAGCTCCCATCCTGCAGTCACTCCACTAATATCATTATCACATCCAGCTGGGACTCACAGCCAAGCAGGTATTAGCAGAAGATTCCCTCACTTAGTCACTTCCTTGGGCATGGACACACACACACCAGAGCTCCTCCAACTCTTTTTTTTTTTTTCCTTAAAAACAACTTTTCAATTTTGGGTATTCTACAAAACCATTAAGCCATTTTCTTTAAAGTGGTATTTCTGACCCTATTTGACAAGAAGGAAGAAAACAAAGGATAGAACAACAGCTTGAACTTGAATCTGCTGCGTTGTCACTCAGATGATGCATGGGCTGTGTAACTGCATCTGTAGCTTTGCTGTGCATGGGGCAGGTTTGAGCAGAAAGGTGTGAACCATAGGCACAAGTGCTTACGAAATAGCAGTATGGGAATACATAAGGTACTACACTTTCCTTATCTGTTTCAGAGAATTAATTCGTTATCTTGATATAATCAGAGGGTCCAAAAGGTATCACTGTGCATTACAGCAGTGCTGTGCATCACCACCAGACACCCAGCCTGGTGACACTAGGAAATTTCTTAGTTTGTGATAAAGCCAAGTTAATTACACAAGTATCTTTTTCTTTTTTTTCCCCCTTGGTTCATTTTTTAAAAGCCCATTCTAACAGTGCTTCAGAATGAAAACCAAGGGGACGAAGCTTTCTGCCTTTCGCCTGATTTCGTTCCCCTAGATTTGCCAATTCCGCCGCATTCTTCCTGTAAGTGCCTCGCTATTTACCACGCAGCAGAGGTCCGACACCTCCCCTGCAGAGACACGCGGCTTCGCTTTCTCCTTCGGGCCCTCCGTACTCCTCCCAATGATTCTGATTGATAACAGCCCTCGATCTCTGCTAATTACGCCGAGCTTCTCTTATGAAGCGCAGTTGCCACGGCGACAGGAGGGGGCGAGCAGGTGCGCGGCAAGCTGTGCCCCAGGAGGTGACCCGTACCCTCTGCTCCGCCACGCCTGCCGTCGCGGGCCGCCTTTAGAGCGGCCAGTAGTGAATCCGGGCAAACCGCCTTTCATTGAGAAGGGGGGGGGGAAAAAAGGAGTAAAACGGCACAGAATGATTAGCGAGAGTCCTAATTATCCCCCCTCCCTTCGGCTGGGAAAGTGCTGCCATCGCCAGCTAAGCGGGCCCCAGCGTTCCCGCACCAGCCTTCGCGGGGAGCTGCCGGAACCAGGCGGGCTCAGCCCGACACGCTGCCCGGATGCTCAGCGCCGGAACCCGCATCGCTGCTGCTGGAGAGGAGGGCAGCGAGACACACACATGCTCTGCTAAAAATATGTATATATAAGAGAGAGTTTTGAAGTTATTCTCGGGGGCCTGTAATGCTGAGCCAAGTGGGAATCCAGTATGATAGAGGTGCTCCAAACCTGACAGAAAGGAGGATTTAGCCCCAATATCAGCTCCGTCTGTGGCCTGAAGCAAGTCCCTCAGCCTCTCCTTCTCAGACAGAGCTACCATGATGCTGCTTTTTCTGCAACTAATAGCAAACGGTCTGAAATCATTTCAAAGACAAAAAAATGAGTTATTTTGCTGCAAAGCAGGACAGGCTTTGCATTTAAAAACTCAGAGGTGGCAGATTGATGTGGGCTGCTCTCTGCCTACTTCAGCCTCGCGGCCTAGAGCTCCTCTAGTAACACAGGCAAGCTTGGGAAGCCACAACTACACTGCAGTATTGTTGTGACTGATGAGAATCGTGATCCATATAGCAATGCAATACCAGTCTAGGTGGAGTTCTTACCTACATGTCAGTTTTCATGCTTTACTTCTCTTTTTCATGACTTTGAGCGATCGTGGTTGGCAGAAAATGCTTCCAGAAGAGAGATGATGGTAGAAAATGAACGCCTGATCAAAACAACCTTCCCCAAGAAATCAATACACATCTTAGAGGGAAGTGTACACTTTGGAGCATAAGGGTGAAAAGGTAAAGAAAAAATCCCCAAGTTGCTGTTATGAATACCACTGGAAATATTTTTGCAAGCAAACGTTACAATTACTGCAACACCTACGTATTTATCCACTGCTCTCTTTAGTGGTGTTTTGTCTTCTTTTCAAAAAGCACCTGGGAGAAGTTAAGTGCCCAGCAGCCACGGGTCGGGTCACTCACACGCAGCACAGCCGCATCTGCTTCTCAGTCCCAGGGCCTTCTGAAACCATCGGATAAACAAGACCACAGATGACAAGAAGTAGCAGGCAGAAGACCCTGAAAAGGCTTTCCTCAGCACTTCAACCCTAAGTGAAAACTCTGGGAGTACAACAGCCTGGAAGTGTTTGAGCTGGGAGCGCCTTCCCTCACACACATGCTCCGGAAAGCCTACAGCTCAGAGGCAGTGACCAACCATCCCTTGCAGCAGGACTTGCCAGTGCTGCTTCGTCATTGCGGACGGTTTGCCAGAACACGGGAACGTTACTGGGGCCACGAGGTCTGAATTTCTCAGTTATCTTTGAAGACTTTTTTCTGCCTTCAAAGAAGTCTCCACCTACCATCCTCAGAAGTTAAGCAGCTGTGGTGGTGGAGGCACTGCAGATCATTCCAGGAATCACACAAAGTGATCCAAGTCAAAATTTAGCTTCATCTATAAATAGTCCAAGGCTTGTTCTTGTTTTATCAGATTCAGGTTAGAACTTTGCAGGCAACAGTTAAACTTAAAATTCTAAGAGAAAGCAAAAATCATGACTGCGTAGCAATTACTCATTTCCTGAAAAGACCCAGTTAAATCAGAGTATGAAAAATGAAGCGTGCATAGGTATGTGCCTAACCTGCTGGGAATTCCTCCCATGATAAAATTCTTCTTGAGAATATAAATATTTCACAGAAATGGGTTACACATGGTTTGAACTCTGATATAAATCACTGTCTCCTCAGACACAGACCTAGTTCTGGGGCCAAGCACTACACATCTCATGCTTGCAAAAGGCTCTACCAAGCTTAGTTAGGGGGTGATATTGGCTCATACAGGGCAGTAGAGAGGATCTAACTTGGGCTTTTGAAAGACTTAATCCCCTTATCCCAAATCTCATACTAAGTAGCACATAGTTGACCTCCATTCTAGCAGATATTGAAATTCATTACCTGTGTTTCCATTTTATTATAGAAGATGGGGTCTCAGAACAAAGCAGGTGAATAATTTACTCTTGCAAACCAGATTAATTTTTACAGCGAGGACTGCATGTTATGGTTTTCCAACTGCCCAAAGATATCTGCATCATTCTCTATCAGGTACCACACCACAAGACCAGGGATGGCTGAAGGACAGGACATGGCAGCCACAGCTGCTGGTTCCACCCAGGATACAGAATATGGTGCAGATACCACTTATCCATGAGTTGCACCAGTTTGAATTCTGCTGAAGTGGAAAATCCCAGCAGACTCAAGCCTATTTTACCACCTGAGCAGGAGAGAGGGGCTCAAGCATCTCACCAGCTACAGTTTCACACTAACCTCAAACATGAGCCTCTCAGATCTTCTGCTTATTCAAAATCCCAATGCGGACTGTTTGTTTAACGTGGTGGGGGTTTTGGGTGTTGGTTGGTTGGTTGGGTTTTGGTTGGTTGGTTTGGTTTTGTGTGTGTGTTTGGTGGTGTTTTGGTTTTGTTTGTTTGTTTTGGTAATTTTTGTTTGCTTGGTTGGGGTTTTTTTGTTTGTTTGTTGTTTGGGGTATTTTGTTGTTTGGTTTGGTTTTTGTGGGCTTTTTTGGGTGGGTGGTGGTGGTTTTCTTTTTTAAAATATGCTCTGCCTCATTCAGGAGCCTAATGCAGATCCTACATCTGAACTTCCCAGCTTTCCCAAACCTTTCCTCATCTAGAGGTCTCTTGACAGGATGCAGAGACCAGATTAGCATTGGAAACCCTCATCTACTGGATGTTAACACATAGCTTCTTCAGTTGTATCAGCAGTTCCAGCCATAACCCATCCTTCAAAACTGCCTTTGTTACCATCAAACCCTTAAAGAACTGCCAGCAAGAAGGACAAGAACCTACCTGCCACTTCTGGAGTGTACTCCAGCACACACTTGCTCCTTGAAACGAGCACTCTGAGAGCTGACCTGCTCAAACATGCTCTTTTGGTAATCTCTTCCTGCTGCTCCCTCCTCTTACACCTGTTAGGCTTTGGGGTGGAGTCTGGTTTCCAATTAAGACTGCAGCCTCTCCCAGCAAGACCCATCTCTTATGATATGTTTGGATAGCACAGCTACAATACAAGTTAATAACGCATATGCTTCAGTGCTGATGGAGTTGTGGTGATAAAAGGACACAAGAAAAAGTTTGAATGGAAAGAGAAAAATACCTTTCTTTTTTTTTTCACTAGGAGAGGTGGAAAAAACAGACAAATCCTTGTATGCCCAGGAGCTTGCCTACTTTTTCCAGCTCTACCAGTTAGTTTAATAAAAGACAGTACTTGCTTTGTCTAATAATTACGTCTAATGTCAAGAGAGTTAAGGTCTCAGTTAAAGTCTATTTAAGCAGGATTTTAAATTAAAGTATGCAAACTTAGCACTCTTTACCATGAGAGGTCCCTTGTGTGCGTAAAAGAAGCGAGCGTACTGCGTGTGTCACCACTAGAACTCATTTAGAACTAGGCACTGGATTTTCTTCCTTCCCCTGGCAAAGCTGTTAAAATGCCACGCATGGCTTCCACTAAGTCATCCCCTACCTCAGGCACATTAAGTTCTTCATATTGAATGCCTTTCCAGGGTCTCCACTCTAAAGAAACATCAAGTTGTTGTAACTTCAGGAGCCTGTAACAACCCTCTTCAGCAAATTCACATTTTGCTCATGATTTATTGGTTGCTTTTTGGTAGGTGCTGTCACATTTCTGTGTCCAGAGGACAACAGGAAAAAATCTTTTTCCACTTAGCTAGTTCTAAAGGTCTGATTGCTCTTAGAAACACTCTCTGAAAAGTAATAATGCTAGACCAAAATTATCACAGACATTGCTATAATGATAGGAAAATAGTAAAGAAAAAGGGAATCACTACAATAACCCACAGTGTAACAGAATAAAGTTCCAACTAAACTCTTAGGTCTTCCAGTTTCCAGAAAAATGGTAATAACCATTTTAACACTGGAAACTGTCTTTATGAAAAAAATCTAGATCTGCCTATATGATTGTCTATACAATTCATCCTCTAGCTTACTTCATGATAACTTCATCATTCATCCAAGCCTGCAAAGAGTTTCTCTTCACCTCTCCCCGGTGTGTAACATTTACAACAAAGATTCATTTCATTTCTGTCCTCCTCCCAGCCCCAGAAAGAAACTTTTCCTTCCTTCAGTGAACACACCAAAGCAAAATAAATGTAATTCCCACTTCCTGGCCTTTGTCAAAACTGTCATCTTTTCTTCGGAGGAAAACTATACTAGGATGTATCTGGGGCATGGCACCAGCAACACTTTGTCACAGAGGCTCCCACACACCGAACAGCAGCCGCCATCCAAAATGGGGTTTGTCACAACCAACGTTGCCCAGCACCCCTTCTGACCAAATACAAGTTCCGATGTCTGTTGGGAATTAACTACCACACAACTCATTCCTAAACCTTAAGGGAAGATGAACCAAAGTGGGCACACACACACTCATCAAGGGGAAAGCTCCCACACCAGAGT
>WTSP01011494.1:70439-88842 GCA_025331215.1 Actenoides lindsayi
ATGTTCAACCGGTTGTCACCCAGCACTCCCAGTCTCTCTCCACTGGGCCGCTCTCCAGCCCCTCCTCCCCCAGTCTGCAGCACTGCCTGGGGTTATTGTGGCCAAAGGGGAGGACCCTGCACTTGGTCCTGTTGAACTTCATACTGTTGGCCTTGGCCCAGTGACCCAGCCTGGCCCAGTCCCTCTGCAGCACCTTCCTACCCTCTGGCAGATCGACACTCCCTCCCAGTTTGGTGTCATCCACAAATTTACTGAGGGTAGACTCAATCCCCACATCCAGGTCATCAATAAAGATGTTGAACAATTCTGGGCCCAGTACTGATCCCTGGGGTACACCACTGGTCACCAGATGCCAACTGGATGGGAGTCACGTTGGCCAACCTCCTGTCACCTGGGTCCTCCCAGTTAGCCCGGACTGGTGATAAATGATGGACAGCAGCTTAGCCAGTTCTTCCGCCAGCTCCCTCAGCACCCTAGGGTGAATCCCATCCAGACCCATGGACTTGCTAGGATCCAAGTGGCACAGCAGGTCACTACCTACGTCCTCTGGGATTACAGGAGGGGTATTCTGCTCCCCAGCCCCACCTACCAACTCAGGAGCCCAGCTGTCCTGAGGATATCTAGTCTTTTTGTCAAAGGAGGAGGCAAAGAGAGTGGTAAGCACCTCAGCCTTTTCCTTATCTTCCATTACTATGTTCCCCGCCTGATCCAATAAGGAGTGGAGGGTTTCCCTGACCCTCCTGTTGTTATTAATGTATTTATTGATGTATTTATAAAAGCATTTTTTATTATCCTTAACAGAGATGGCCAGATTAAGTTCTGAGCTTTTGCATCTCTAATTCTCTTCCTACATGACCTTACAATATCCTTGAACGCCTCCTGATTCACTTGACCCTTTCTCCAAAGTTGATACACTCTGTTTTTTGTTTCTGAGTTCGTGCAGAAGCTCAGCCAGCCGGGTCTTCTTCCCCACCGGCTCATTTTCCAGCACGCAGGGACAGGCTGCTCCTGAGCCTTCTAACTTCATTCTTAAAAGTCAGCCCAACCTTCCTGGGCCCCTTTGTTTTTCAGGACTGCTTCCCAAGGGACTCTCCAAACCAGTGTCCTGAACAGTCCTTCCTCTGGAAACACTCCTGCAGGGAGCACCCCCTGTAAGGGCAGGGGAATGACTGGCTCAAATATTGCCCTCAATGCCATGGGACTTTCAGTCACTAAGGCATAAATAAAACCTGAAATAACCCTGTTATCACTTGCCCTGGTTTTGGGACCTCTAACAAGTGGCCCAGAAACATGTGTTCAGATTCTTTTCAGGAGCGTGAAGACCTCCATTAAATCTATTTAGAAGCTTTGCCAGATAAATCTTCCATAGAGAGCGAACTTGGAGCACAAGCATTTCCATTTCTTTCCTCACCTCATTAATTAACAAGGGACCATTGGCTGACTCCCACATACAGATCTGCTGCTGAGCCAGTTTCTCCGGGCTGTTCTGCTACTGGCACACATTTCCATTGCTTCCCACTTTTCTAGGGTTTTTCTGATCATTGAAAAAACCCCAACCCTATTCTAAATTGACCTTTTCCTTAACCTCCCACAGCGATGCAAAAAGAAAGGTTTGCATCCTCCTCCCTCTGCATACAAACAGTTCCCCTGGAAGGCAGTCCTTGAATGAATTTTTACCCCAGCCTGCCTACAATCTGGAAAGCATCACTAGTACTCTCAACCAGGAATACTTCCTAGCAGGGAAGTAGGGCACTTCAAAGCTTTCCTCTACCGTGGTTGTCTTGGGCACGGCGATTTTGTTTATCCAATGGTTGGATTTTAGGAAATAAATATTCTCCTTGCCCTAAAGACATCACTCATCCTCCTCTCTGTCCTACGATTCCTCCTTTTCGTGTTCTCATAGGTGTAATTGGCAAAAAATTAAGAGCTAGTAGTATGTTTTCTTAAAAGGCAGCTTCGGTTATTCCAGATTTATTTCTAAATTCAAAACTTGGATGTTTTTGTAGTGCCATTCCATTTTCTCCAATAGTCAAGGCAACCACCCAAGGTGTAGGAGTCTTAGGTTTGAGTCTTTCTCCTGACCTTGAGGATTTTAACCCATGTCTTTCACAATCCCCAGTTGCACCCTGCCCCAGTGCTTGTTCATGCTGGGTCAGTTAAACCCAGTAAGTGTGTGCAGAAATCACCAAGGCAGCCAGCTGTTTTCCTGCCCTCTCAATTCATTTTCACATATTCTTCATTGCCAGCAGAAAGAATCACTCCAGAGCAGCCACAGGACACACTCAAACCATGCTTCACACACAACTGTGCTTTTTTCTGTAGAGCCTGGGTGTACAACAGGCCACTGAACCAGTCCAAGAAATAAATTGCAGGGGCATCCATCGTTTTAACCAGTCAGGTGAAAGTGGAAGAGACACCACTCCAACAGCTGAGTCTGGCACTAGAAGTCAAATCCACAAAGCTTTGGGATTTCAGGATGACCAGTTATATTTTTTTATTTTAATATGATATTTAGTGTTCTTCAAGAGTTAAAATTATGTAGCTCCTGTTACAATTAAATCAGAACATTTTAGATGGAAACAATCCCACATTAATAAGTGTAATCCCATATTTCTACTGAGGAGTATGAACAGTTCAGGCTACGTTCACTCTCACACCTTAATGGAGAGCATTACACCAGCAACAGATTGCCTGGAACAACACAGAGCCAGAGCCTCAGAGGTTATCTGTTTGTAGACTTCACATAGATGCTTGTGCACCATTATTAAAACCTCAGTCCTCCCACACTATCTCCCCAGACACTTGATCTGATTTGAACCATGACTTTGATATTGGTACTTACTGTTTTACTGGAGCCAAGTGAGCCTAAACAATGTCTATACAGTTACTACTAAAAAGAAAGAAGCACATCAACAAGGCCATTTTCAATAAGGCTCAGAATTGGAGAAAGAATCAGCTTATGTTGCATGAATCTCCAGATAGATATTAAAATATCTGGACTTGGTTTAATTACATTTTTAATACGATCCCCAACAGGACGCGGTAACCTTTAGGGTTTAATAACCCCAGCTCATTTAATGTCCTTTCATTACACTAGTATAACAATCCAAGAGCAAGGTTTGAAAATGGGGCTTTCCCATATGTTCACCATCTTTAGCTCAGACTCCCAGGATACTCATGCCAAGTCTTATAAAATGTTCCCAGCACAATAGAAAAAAATATCATCTTTCACTCCAATTTATGTATTTCTTCTTTGTAGAGAAAGGGGGAAAAATTTAAGTAAGCACTGCAAAGGAATACTCTGGGTATCTGTAAAGATCCAGCCTCATCTCAAGGAGAAAAGCTGATCAAGCTTCCTTGTGTGGACACAGTAGGAGGTCAAAAAGTGTGACAGGGTCCATACCTGAGACTAAGCTGTTTTGTGATCTGGAGAGCTGTCTAAACATAGACTGATTCCAAATCTGGTACTAAATTACAACATAAAAAGGCCTTTTGGTGGAAGAATCACAGAATAAACTAGACTTGACAAGGCCTTTGGAGGTCACCATCTCCTCAAAACAGCACTATTTTGCTCTTAATTTACAGCAAAAGGCCCATTTGACATAACGACTCCTACAGCACCTCCACTCCCTTTCTACCTTTCTTTCACATGAATTCAAATGTTTTAGCTTTATCCTGTCCCTTGTAGCACAAGTAGAGCATTCTGAGACATCTGGGGACTCTTATGATCACACCGATGAACTCGGATGCCTGGGCTCAGGGAAGAGCCCAGCCCTCTGGAGCTGTAGCCTCCTAAATGAGGGCACCTCGCTGTAGGAACCACTCACTCTCTGCTGACACAACGGGTGGGACAAGCATCACTAAGCTTCAGTGTCTGCAGAGTCCAGAGTAACACAGCCACCTACTCTCCCTAGAAAATGAGTGGAAAGAAACAAGTCTCTCAGGCATGGTTTGTCTGACCCAGTTAAGTGCTGCTTTAGGATAGCAGGAATTACACTCCACAATCTACTGGCTGTCCTGATTTGATCTACACTGACTGTAAAGGAAACTGAATCCTAGTTTGTGCCTGCTTTTCCTTACTGCAGACTTTTGTAACTAGAAATAACATGCATGTGAGAACAAAGCAAGGCCAGATTGTACCTTTCGAAGCAGATACTACCAAAGGGAGGCTGGAAAGGGGTGGGAATAGCTACAGTGATTTTCTACAGACTATATATATATAGGCCCATCCAAGAGATTTTCTGAAGAAGCAAATATTTCCCAGACAGTCTTCCAAGTGCAATTTCCACATCCCCAAGCATCTGCCAAGGGTGAACAACCAACAAGGTGAACACAGATGGGGATTCCACTGATTTTGTACCCCTTGGGAATGAACCAAATTCCCTATGCTCTTTCCCTACTGGATACTTGGAAGAAAAATGCAGCAGTGGTAAGTGTTCCTTAATTGTTTTTCTAAAGCATGTTAAAAGTAAACAGAAATTGTACGATCCAGAAATAGTGTGGACAGAAGGACCAGCCCTTCCTGGATTAGACAGGCACAGAAAGCATTCCCTAACCAGCAGCTGTTGACCTGCAGGAGCTGTTGCCACGCCTGGTAAGGCTGTGAACAAAGAAACCCATTAAACCCAGGTATTACCCACGTACAGAATTCTTACACTTAGCTACAGAACACAGCCACTTGTGCAATCACTCTGTTTATAACAACAAAGAAAAGGTTACAATAAAAGTCTAGTGCCAAACACTTCCCAAACATTGATCAAAAAAAGGGATTTTAAGACTGATTCCTACTCTGTCATAAATTGAAAGTGGAAAACTCAAGGTCCAGATACCCCAGATCTGATATAGGTTTAATGAAAACTGGAACTTAACATCTCAGGCCTATGCTTCATTTCACAAACTCCTCAGTGAAACATGCATACCTGTGAATCTACAGAAGGAAATTTTGAGTTCAAATTAGCCTGTCACATGCCACAGCCCGATGTGACGGGCTGCGATGATGGAAACGACAAAGCTCCGATGATGGAAAGCCCCAGATGAGGAACAAACACTTCTGGGTGCTGCTGAAGTCATTTCTGTACACAAAGCTGGCCAAACACACTGCTGACTCATTACCAGGTCTTGAAAGACAGGAATTCCTCAGCTGTGCAAAAATGAAGCACCACTTGGGCTAACAAATGAACGTTTCCATTTGCAGCAGTAACAGCTGATCTATGTCATTATCAAGTTCTCTTAAATTTAGGGGAATTTGATAACCTCATCAGATATTGCTGCTGTGAGGCCAATCCTTATTTGTTAGTCCAAACAGCATCCGTTAGTGGAAGGAAAAAAAAGTAGCTACACCATTCCTCAAAGATGCAGTTCCTGTATTTCCCACAAGACACGATTTCAAGTATTCTGCAGTTTAAAGAGGAGCTATTTTGCGTTTCAATTAAGAAACAATTTGAGTCGAATGATCAGTACAGTTGCTCCTGAGAAATCATCTTCTCAGCAGATATTTTTACGCACCCACAGACTGCATCCCGTGGGCTCTGCCAAGCTGGCCTGGGGCAGCTGCGAACGGCACCTCTCTGCAGCGCTCGGGAGCGAGGCGCGCGGGCAAAGGTCCCTCCCAAGCGTGCTGATGTTCATCACACCCCCCGCACAGCTTTTCACTCGGAGCTCTTGCCCTCCCCTGTTTACCCATACTGAAGGCATAACAGTCCTCGCGTTATTGTTTTAAAGTCAATAATGAATGAATGCATTTAGGACTCCTTCCGGGTCTTTTTTCACACGCAAGCTGTAAAGAGCAATAAAATACCCTCTTCAGCTTGGCTAAAAGAGCAGAATGGTACAAGGGTGAGAACAGGGTTGTATGACACATATCTTAGTAAGGCATCAAGTACATAACAATATCATTTACCTTTAGGTCTGTCCCTCTAATAGCTCTGTCAGTAAACAAACAGAAGCCAGACAGGGTTTAAAAGTTACATCAGCCTTTAGAAAGCCTAAGTAAGTTCTGTTGATTTCTGTACCACATGTAAGAGTATTTCAAATCGAAGAAGCATATTACCCTACGCGTAAGTTTACAACGGTTTAAATCAATACAAGGCAGGCCAAGTAATTGTCATTACTGAAGTCGCAAGAGCAATTAACCTTACAGGACAAGGTCATTTTAAGTCTCTACGAACCAGTAACAGAGATGTTTCAACATCAAGGGTCCATATAAGGCTTGATTAAAGTTTTCTTTTCTGAAGGTACTTTATGTTTAACCACACTGCGTGTCTGGTGATAACAGCAGAAGTCAAATAAAAAATAAAGTCAAAGTTCTCATTAAAAATAACTGCTGTTCTGACAGAGCAATCTTTGATAGCTGTTGTTCACCTTGCTCATGCCAAGATAAAGTCTATAACAAGCCATTACAATTTGCTTGTGGAGATTCTTAATAACATTAATAAGACAGGCTACCAGTCTATCTTAGTGTCACATGCAAGCATACAATATTTCCTTCATGAACTTTCTCCTCATTGGTGAGATGCTAATGCAAGACCAAGTTTTCTTTATCTGTAACTAAAGCTAATAACCACACATGACTGCAATTGATGTGCTGAGGAGGCACCAGCCTTAAATCTATCACCCATACAGCAAGAATGACACTTCCTTAGATTTCTAAACACCCAAAACTCCCAAAGAAGGAAAAAATACCACAAAACACTCTGCCACAGTTCCTGAAAGATCTTGAGAGCACAAAACACGACCTAAAGCCCAGATGCAGACATAAGAGGCACCTCTCCATTCAGAATGGAGCCTAAAGAGACTGCTTCAGTTTCCCAAGAGTCAAATGGGCCACCATGTTCAGAGGGGGAATGACTGCAGCAGCCATCACGCTGGGATCTACCATATATACACACCTCAGCATATCCAAATTGAATTATAAGCCTGCTCTGCATTAGTTTCCAGAAACTTTCATATTGGTGTTTGGGGCAGGCCCCAAGCACAAGTTTCTTTACTACAACTGTATAAGGATCCTTACAAACAAATCTTTCAGTCCCAAATTAATCCCTCTTAATCAAACATTGGTAATTCCAGGTGAGGTTTCTGTGGCTCTTATCTCCACCTCAAAAGCATTTTGCTTCTGCCCATTCAGACGTAAAGGGCTGGTGCAAGGATAAGGCTGCAGCACCTATGCAAGGCAGACTGCTCTCATCCCTCACCCAGACAAACTGAGTCAGTCATTTCGTGTCCCGGCAATGGTCAGATGCTCTGTGGGGCTCACCAGGATACCATGCGTTCTGAAGACTTCATTAAAGACCAAAACACTCCAAAGGCTGCTCACAAGTGGGGAAACACATGCCTTCCAAATTTCTCAACAACTCAGAACAGTTTTGCATGTCCTGAGCATTAACAATCAGTATTTTCCATTTGCCTCTGACCTTCTCATCTTGTAAATTTACTAGGACAATTTCAACTGGCATCAAGAAAACAAGATAAGGGGACTGTGGAATCAGTGGTACCTAGAGCATCCTTCTCAGGTGACTGAGCATTTTGCTGAAGTTTGTTAAATTAGGCCCATGAAAATATGCTCAACAGGACATTTAGCTCTGTTATATCTAAACAGATTCACAAACATTTTTTTACTTGAGAACTTAAAGAACCTGAGGCTAAGTGGGAGTTCACACCATTTTCTTTAGATTCTGCCCATACCTCATTAAGAAAAATTACCAGGGCATCAATGAAGAGCTGTGCTGCTTTCCAGCGATGACTTCAGTGACCCTGGTCTCTCCCTGCTTCCTCTCTTCACAGCAGCATCGTCAAGTGTAATTTAATCCACTTCAAAACTACAAGTACGCCACTTTAGCAAAGCATAACAAGGGTGTCCCTTTCAAGGGCCACATTAGTCATCACAGTTCAGTCTTCAATGAGAGATTAAAAGATCCGTGCTGAAGATTAACCAGAACAAACCGTTTCATTGTAAGTGGCCACACGTAATTCTGAGTGGGTTTGGAAGCAAATTATTGACTTGTCCAGAAATACACATACAGCAATTACAAGTTTATTACTACTGCTTGGTCCAGTGAAAGAGCCTATTAAGAACATTTAATCCTGATTCTACATGAACCTCCTCTTCTCTACAGAATTTGTCTGTGTTACACTATGACTAATCAAGACTGCTCTGTGGTCAACAATATTAAGTTGTTCAGTAATAATAATATGTTGTGAAGCACAAATGGCATTCACCCCACATCAGCTGCACTTGAACTGTATTTTTCTGGCTGTAAAGGCTGCATCTCTTTGGTCTGAGCAGTAATACACTGCATTCTACACAGAAGAGTTCAGTGAATAAAGGAGGGGGGAGAAAAAAGGAAATAAGAAAAAACTCATCATGCTTCTACGATATAGTTCAACTTGTACCAAGTAGTTCAGCAAAGAGCATGGAGACTCTGTTCCCTGTCACTGCAATTCCATGCCATTCTCCTGTTTTGCCTCATATGTGATTCTGTACATACACACAGTCCTTACTAGCTGCAGAGTTGGTCACAGTATACTCCATCTACTTCACCCCAATTATCCATCTACATTAGCCCTTTGCTAATGATTACTTGAACGTTCAGGACTCATCTTTCTAATGACTTCAGACTTCCAGGCTGGTTTGGGTTTGAAGTTTTTACTTATAGCAACCACCCGTCCTTTACTAACTGGCTGTCTAATAGCAGTGTCATGTCGGGTACCATTCAAAGCTGTGACTGCATTAGCAAGAGATTACCTAGTAAGTCTCCCTGACCACAAATTTGATTTGGAGGTAACCCAGTAGGAGAAGCTTTAGTCACAGAAGGGAAAGTATACAAGCACATCTGGGTCTTTTCATTGTGTTTTGACAATGGACATATCTCTCTTAGCACCTGTATCGCATCACCCCCTGGAAGGAAACAAGTGCGAGAATAAAGTGAGATCAGATCTTGCCACTTACCAACTAGACACAAACATGCACAGAGCACACTTGTATAGGACCATTTACAAACAAAGAAGGAAAGGGCAAAGACCATAGATGAAAATAACAAAGTTTATATGGTTCAGGTGTCCTCTCTGTGAACCCTGGGCAGCAGGGGGTGTGCACGGGCGTATTCTCCAGAGCAGGGGCTGGGATGCGGCAGGCAGGAGAAGGTCAGGGCCCTGCTGCTGACAGCCACATGGCATGGAGAGCACACAGCCCGAACACCAGATCCGGACTCTCCCTCGGGCGTAAACCACCCAGCAACCTTAGTGCTAGCAACTACTGGGGTCCTGTCAAAGTCAAACTATCCAGCAGAGCTGCAGCCTGGAAAACAAATCAGGTATTGACATCTGTGTTCAGAGCATCGTCCAGAAACATTTTCCTATATAGAGAGTTTGTTACCTGGATTTAACATGTCAGCATCCTCCTTTTCAGAGGAGAACCTGGGCTATTCAAATCTGCCTTCCTGTTTCTTCCACATTGATTTCATTTCATCAGTTAACACAGACTTCCTAACACTAAATATTAATTAAATTCTGCCACTGTAAATCTATCTATTGTGCCAGAGCTCTCAAGAGATCTTCCACAGGGCTCTGCATCAATCAGAACCTGCCTCTGAACAGAAGGTAGAGATGTGTACCTTATGAAATGTGAGATGCTATTCCTCATATGCCACACCTCTGTACTGTAGCCTCTGGGAACTGTCACAAGGCTGACAACCAACCAAACAAAAAACAAACCAGAAAAAGGCTGAAATTTGTTGCCATGGTCCATCAGCCTCTATTTAGCAGGAAAAAGGGGCTGCATTCAATTACTATGGGTTCCTACTGAACCTCCTGAAAAGGACCTACCCTCAGGGACTCCAGGAGGTCTCTGCTCATCCAAAAGCTCTGCCTCCCTCTTCCTCACTTGCAAGTACCAGTAATGAGCTTGATTCTCTCAGGTTTTAAGTTACTATTAGAGACACCAGCTTCAAATCTCTTTTTATGCCTGGTAAAGCAGCAGACCCTTGCAGGTCACCTTCAGCTCTTCTCATATAGTCTTGATTAAAGCAAATAAGTGCTACCTACCTGTAAGACTTTTCCAGACTCGAGGCTTCTACTACTTTTCCTGTTTTAAGAGATGGTGATGCACAGGTTTTTTTGAACTTCCAAACTGCCTACACTCATCAGCAATCCTACCTGGGCAGTTCAACTGTTCGTACAGAGCGCAGCGGCTGGTGCTCCAACACTGCCATGACTCAATCACACAGGGTGGCCCTAAACTGCTTGCTCAAGTTCTCTGCAGTGCCAATACTCGATCTGCCTCTCTGTCAAGTTTTAAGTGCTGTTGTTCATGATAGATTCCACCTCTACTCCACGGGCTCTGGGAAAAGGCAGAAAGCCGTAGGCACCGTTGTGCTGTGAACCAGTGACATGGAGCCTTGCTTGTGGACTTGCAAGGAGATTTCATTGGTAAGAAAAACAAGGCTGTAACTCATTGAAGGCTTTCCAAACTCTGCTGAATGGCAGGACGTTGCTCGACTTGCAGTGTGAACAACCTCAATTGTCCCTGTGCATAGAGGTACAAGTCTAGTGACACAGCTTTTCCATCAGCAAACCCAAATGGGCTCGCTTTAAAGGAAAAATTTCTAGGCTTTTTTATGCCCAGAGTGTAGGATTAAGCACCAGAAATTTCTCATGTCTTTCACTTTCTTTGCTTGAAAGCAAATTCCAGGCTTCTACTTTAAATATTTCTAGCTCCGGCATAACCCGCTGCTGAACAACCTGGTTTTGGTGCTTATCTCCCCATTTGCTCCATAGTAGGTACAAGTCCTTCTAGTGCAGCTGAGCTTTTTCAGCTCCAGATGTATGTCTGGGTGTGCTTGGCTGGAGGAGGCTCTGAAATCATTCCCAGATGCCAGCTAAGGGAATAGGCCGTCAAGGAAAAGGTGTCTCTGTGCCCTGCTTTCCGACCACAGACCACTAGATTGCTTTGGTACCCTGTTTTGGCAATATTTTACAGCTGAAGCAGCATAACAAATACCAGCTTTACCTCCCTCTACATGGGCTTCAAAAGTGTCACAGAGCAGAAACGCAACTAAACGTATTCTGCCTTTGGCAGAGATCAGTGCCTCGGGACAGGCAGCTACAAGTACTGTCTGGGTAAGGCCAGCCATGAAATGGCAGGACAGAAGATGCTTGCTTGACAACACAGCAAAATAAATCTAGTCTTTCTGCCAGGCTTGTGCGCTGTGCACCTCCAAGACACATCATCTCCGGTTTAGATTTGGAAAGTATACTCTATGGTCACAGACCTCACTTTGCTACACAGACCTGACCTTAAATACTGATTCAACTGGTAGTGTTGGTCCTTTCTGGATCATTACATTACTTTCTAAAAGTTAAAAAGTGAGTGAGAGGCACCTTCTGGAAAACAGAATTTGATATTCACACAGAAAGCAGGTTTCTGGCTCGTACTAATGCACCCTTCAATCTTAAATAATAAAGCTGGTAGGTTCTCTCTCCTTTAAAAATGTTAGACAGTGCTATCACCCAAAGTCTATAAAATGAGGCTTCAAAGAAATCCATTCTGCAAAATAATAGAAAAAGTGATGCTGACTGATGGACGGGAGTCAGTTAAACTGATTTCTGGGACACATTATGCATTAATAAACGTGAGACTGTGTGGTCATTGAAAGATGTGTAGGTGGCATGTTAAAAACTTTTAAGGGAATAAGACAAAAAAGTTACACGTTATATTTCAAAGGAACCTACAGGAGGATTAGCACTGAGATCTTTTTATGAGCACTAATGCTGAGCACTTACATGAAAGATCAAAAAAAAATAGACATCTCCACAGGAACTCCTGAAAGGTATTTTTTGTTTTAGAAGACACTGCTGCTTTTCACTGTGCTTAACAGCAACCATCTGCTATTTCTGAAGCTCTCTTGCCCAGCCCACAGCAAAGGTACTAGTTCCAACACTGAACATTAATTATAACACTACACCAAAAAAAACCCAACCCAAACCAAACCAACTCCGGTTTAGCAAGAACACTGTTGCAGAAACTGAATGAGTTTCTGCACTGAAAGCAAAATCAAACACGTGCCTCAACTAGGGGTCCCTGAGAGCTGCACTCTTCAGTGTGAGTAAAAAAAGAAAGGTTTGCAGTTCTGAGAGGAGCTGGGCTTGCCAATCATCTCAGTGCTATCCCCACCCTCCCAAGTGGCTAACAGGACAAACTGAGTTTAAAAAGTCAGAGGGGTGGAGAAAAAACCCGAACCTCTCAAATTAAAGCTAAATGTGAACCCTTGCAGCTCCCAGGAACATAAGACTTATGCAGGCAAATGAACTTAACCGGACTGCTCTTCCTCAGCGTCTCGACTGCAGGTGTAGGAATCTAGGAAGAGACTCCCATATTTAAAACACTCAGCACTCTTTGGGGTTTGCTGCACTCAGAAAAAAAACTATTTATGTTGTAGAATTGTTTTTTCCTTCCTCCTCAAATGCCACAAACAAAGATGTTTCCTTAGACTCATTTACAGAGTGACCCTGCTGGTACCAACACATGAAGGCACCGTTAGAGGTTTGGACACCAAATGATTAAGACAGCCAGAAAGCAGCTATAAACTGGGGAAGCAATGTTTTAGTTGATAACACAAGACTGCACTTAAGTCTGAACGCAAAGCATGCTGTTCTGTCAATAAACTCTGCCCCTCTTTTCCTTCTTTGTTCCAGCTCGATTACAAAGTCACAGAATGGATGTATCATGGTAGAACAGGATTATGTATCTATCAGTAAGTTCAGGTCATCAAGCTCAGGTTCAGTCATGAAAACCTCCACGATTTCAGCAAATTGGAAAAAGCCTAAGACAGAATGTCTGCTGTTGTAGTCGAGCACCTCCTCTAGGTAGCTCCAGATGCGAGGTCACTCCCTGCAGTGGGCAGGTTACAGTGCACAGAAACACACAGTAATTGAAATTACTCCTGTTTCTAAAGCATCACATCGCTATGGGCTGAGCATTTTAACAAAGCAGCTTGTGTTGTACATTCATCCCACAGCTTGTAGGAGACACATTTTCTAGGAAGCTAGAAGTTAGGCCGCACTAAGATGAAGGGCTCGCTATTATCTGAACACACACTAACATCAAAACATGATCTGGGACAACTAAACAAGAAATTAAGAAATAACTCATAAGGCTTATAAATAATTGAAAAGAGAAAGTTTTCATGTGTCATAAAAGCTAAGCTTAGAAGGTGAAGAAATTATTTCAATTAAACAGAACAAATGTCAGCAATTCATGCCTAAGCATTTTAATGAATTCATCCGTAATATGACAGTGCATGCTGAGGCACAGAGTCAGTGGGGGGACACACATACTGACAAGTTATTTGTGAATATAATTTGAACTAAGAAACACCAACTCAGACTGGTGTAGAGTTTCTTTAAACAAAAATCTTCCAGAGTTCCAGAAATTTCTCTGATACCCAAAGCCTCATTGCAGAATTATGATACACAAAAGTGAAGCAGCAAACAAGTCCAAACCCAGGGAACCACTTCAGTCCAAGCAGCTGAAAAAATTCTTTTAACTCCATTCTAATCTATATAAAGCAGTTTTGCAACAGAGCAGTTGACTTCCCTCCCTGCAAAGGAGACAAGAACCAACCTTCCTTCCTGCAAAAAAACATATTGGAAAAGTTCCTGGCCAGCTGAAAGACAACATTGCCCTCTGCCAAAAAAATTAGGAGGGCAAAGGAGCTACACACACAACAAGCGATGAGTAAATAGAGCTGGCAGCCAAATTATTTCTCTTCAAGAAAAAAAAAAAGAGACTGGAAAAAAAATTAGAAGGCAGTAAGTTTTAAATTAAACAAAACCAATCTGCTGCCTGTTCAAAGCAGTACCTACACTTCAAAGGTTATCTCTGCCTGGACCCACAATCACTGTCAGCACTCAAGAATACAACTGATCACCCACTGGTTTTACTGGAATTCTCATCCCACCTCTTTCCATGAACCCAGTCACTTAACCTTACCTTACCACACATTTCAATTAAACATCAGACTTATTGCTACATTTGCTCAGCAGTAAACCCTTGAAATCATTGGTGATTAAACAATCAGTGATGGTGTCCAACACTCCAGCACTCTGAATCCAAAGAACCCAAGCTATAGGCTGTATCATATGTACATTATTAGTATGCCAATACCGCACACTTATCATGTATGATACATTTTCTACTTGGTTAATTATTTTTCATATCCACAAGCTCCAGTGATGAGCAGCACCCCAGACACAGCTCGTATTTAGAGCAGATGTTGTATCTGCATTTTCCCAGCCATGCGTTCTCCTTGTACAGAGCCATACCAGTCTTCATCCTTAGTCCTTTGATGGATTACTGACATCCTGCTTCTTAACCATTTATTTGGCTATCTAAAGATGTCTAAAAATCTCCATTACCTCAGCTGCACAAGTAAAACAATTACATTTTGTATTTTTCAAGCCTTCAATTGCAATCCACAAATAAAGCCTTAATCAGTGCCTAGATGAACTGTGAAAAACATTGTCATGGTGAGTTTAGGTCAAGATTAACAGACAGAACAATGTAAACACACACACTAACCATTTGAAAGCATAAGAACAACATACACACACTAATCATTTGAAAGCATTAGGGATGCTCTCTCTTCACGTCTGTGTTCCTACCTGTACTCCTGGAGAGCGGGATTATGAGATGGACCATGCATCTGGCATCTTATAGCAATTCCCAAACTCCTAGAAAGATTAAAAAGGATTTTGAATTAGGACAATCAAACTGACAAAAAAAAAATTAAAAAAATTCTATAAGCTTGAAGTACTTAAGAAGAACTTTTAGCTTGGCATTTAGTACCACTGTGTAGCCTTCCCCAATATTTTCCAGGCATTTTGTCAAACCAAAATGAGGGTTTCCAGATCATGAAGGTAAAGCCCAACTCTAATTCTTTTTATTTGCAGAGTAAGAAACTGGACCATGAAGACATATTATTATTTCTTATAGCCCTCACTCCTCCTGTCCTCAAAAGGAGACTTTTCGTGACTGCCTGCTGTGAAATCACCTTCCCAGGCTCACGGGAAAGCTCAGTTGTCTGCCTCTGTCCTTCAGACACAGCAGGAGAAATCTCTGCAAATAACAGCCTTCTACTAAATCCTTTTGGCAAGGAGCAATCTGGACAGGTACACCCCTCACGAATGTACAGGGGAAGAGTTTCCCCCCTAGGACACTGCCAGGTGAAAGATAACTTGTGAAGTCATGGACACAGATATTCACCAGCAAGTCCAGGCCTGCTGGAAGCTTCACACGGGACAGCTGGAATAGCAAAGGCTCGCAGAAGGCTCTGAACAGAGAGCAGACCACAGCAGTGACAAACAGGGACTGGTGGGAGCTGCCAGGAAATCAGCACAAACACAAAGCAAGCAAAACACCACGCAGTTATTCAGCAGTCGGTAAGAAACTGCAAGTTCTGACAAAGAATGCGAGCTGTGTGGACAAAGCATTATTAGACATCTGGCAGGCTACAAATCCAACTCTCATCTCCAAGATTCCCGTGCTGAACTAGTCAGTCAAATCTTTTACAAAGGCTACCATTGCAGCTCCAGGAATAGATTGTGATACTTAAAAACAAAGAGCCATGAGAAGCATAGAAAATCAAGGCCAAAAAAAAATAGTGAAAAAATCAGAAAAAAGAAAGATGCGATACCTTTCAACAATAACAGACAGCCCCAAAGAATAAGGAATCCAAAACAAAGGAAACACTTCGAAGACAGTTATTATAGATACGCAGCAGGCACGGTGCTGAAGCAGATGAAGGTTAGCTTCTTTATCCCCCTGAACACTGGAGATGAGATCTATGTTCCAGAGAGCCTAGAAAGTCACAGCTGAAACTTGAGTTAAGAGATGAACAAGTCATATTCAGCTGCTGGCTGGGGACCAGAAAGGTTCATTGCAAGTATTCCAGCAAAGACAACACGTTAGCAGAAAAGAACACTGCAGCTAGCCTTTTTAAATGTCAGCATTTTAATAAACACAGGAAAACACATGTTGGAAGAGACATTCACAGGTCACCTAGGCCCATCCTCTCCTCAAAGCAGGGCCAGATTCAAAATCAGACCAGGTTGCTCAGAGCCTCAACCCATCAGTATCTCGAAGTCTTGGAGGTTATAGAGTCCACAGCATCTCCGGACCCTGCTCCTGTGCCTAAGCACCCTTTGTTGTTTTTTCCCTTAATTCCATGGGGATTTCCCTTGCAGCAACTTCTGCTTATTGTCTCTGGTCCTTTCACCACATATCTCCAAAAACTCCCATCTTCTCTACAGCTCCCCTTTAGGGAATGGAAAGGCTGCACCTAGACCCCTAAATCCTCCCCTTGGCCATTTCAAGGCTAAACCAACCCGTGTCCTTCAGCCTCCCCAGACTGTCTCATGATCCATCCCCTGACCACATTAATGATCCTCCACTGGCCTCATTCCAGTCTGTCACTTACAATGGTGGGAATGGGGAAACACCAACACTAGCCATCAAATAATACAGTAGCATTCCCCTCCAAGGAACAAGGCTTTTACGGAGAGAGGTTAGCAAGTGGTTTCCCTTTTCCACCAGAAGAAAGGAAAGTGAAGGAAGCAGCATACCCAGCGGTGTCTAGGAAATTCAGATCTGACATCCCAGCTGCACTGCTTTGTAGCACCATCATCCTTCACACAAGGATTTCATACATTACTAAAGCAATTAGTAAACCTGATAAACGTGGAAAGCACCCCAGAGCCTCCCACAGAGACAGCAACCCCTCATGGAGCTAATTGTGTTCAGCATCACATTCCAAAACCATCAATAAACCATCACAAAACCAAAAAGAAATGCGGGCTAGTTTCACAACTACAGTGTGTGGAGAGATACAGAACAGATGAACAAGAACTTGCACCTTTTCCCATGTATCATGGATCTAAATTTTAACAAGACAAAGGACATCTATAAAGGACTGAGTGACACTGTTCTGATTACGCTGGATAATCTTGAAGCAGAGAAGTTTTTTTCATGTCATGCCTTTAAAGGATTTAAAGAAAAGAAGAAAGCCACAAATTACCTTAAGAACTGAATCACTCTGAAGATAAATGATATTTAGCCAGAAAAGACTTCAAAGACACAAAGCAGCCTTCCAAAATCCATTTTACCCAGCCACCTAGAAACAAGCGGGTTGGTTCTGCTGAACAACTGGCAAGGAGGACACGAATTTCCTTGTTTGTGGCAGTCAAGTAAGGAGCTGAAGCCAGGAGATTTCCACAGCAATTCTGCAGGGCTGACTTATCCAGAGAGAAGCAGCAAACTGGCATCTGAGCACCCTAAGGAAAAGCAAAGGTGTGCTCTACGGGCAATTTTTAGGAACTCTGAGTTCAAACTCCTTCCCCAACATCCTGCTGCAGGTCAAGGAGACTTTTACCTATTTTTTTGCCTAATGCAAATCACCAGGGGGCTCCTCTTCACATCAAGAGTCCAGGAACCCACTGCTGAGCCAGCCCATGCAGCCAGGCTGAGAGGCACCTGGTTGCTCTGGATCTTCTCTGGAGGATCAGCTCAGGATGCCGGGTCTCACTCAAGCAGTTCAGTTCTCTTTTTCAAAGATGAGAAATCCCATGGGAACAGTATCAAAGCTGTGGTGGTTGTCGGTTACCTTGACACCACCCATAATGCAAGCCAAGTAAAAAGCAAAGCAACAATTGACTTACTGAAATCTGAAAAACAACCGCCCCGTTTCTAATGTTGGGAAGGACGAGCGAACAGAAATAGAAGTGTGATTTTTCTCTTTTATCCCTCATCCTAAGATCAGATCTAAGAGGATCCTCACTCTTTGTTACACAGTTTTAGGTGAGACAAACGTGTGGTGAAGGCTTCACTCTTTGAACGAGCCTTCGATCCTCCCATTTTCCTCACAGCAGGGAACATGGGCTGAGGAACACGTTTACCAGAACACCCCACTCCTCCTGTGCGGTCTCCAGCCAGATTCAGATCTTGGTCCCTTTCTCACCCTTTAGCAATAGCGTACTTAGCTTGACTAAGGATGCAGCTTCAGTAGGCTTCCCACCACCACCATCACCCTTCTCCCTCTTCAAATGACTGCCCTCACTTCTCTGGAAATATTTGAAGTACAGATTGATGATGTCCCCGGGAGAAAGCTATAAAAAGAGGAACAAATAATATTATTTCCACAGGCAGGTTACAGACTGAAGAAGGTAGGGGTGGATTAAAAGTACCTCTGACTTCTTCAATCTGTTCTACAGCCCACACTAGACATCCTGCTGCTCTGAGCCAGCCAACCAAAAGATAAATTGGGGGGGGGGGGGGGGGGGGGGGGACAGACAATCGGATTTACTGGACTGACATTTCACTAAAGGTAGAGGTTTATTCCATGGTAGCTATTAAGTT